>PVIC010004070.1:0-64914 GCA_004025085.1 Thryonomys swinderianus
TTTTTTTAAGTACATTTGAATGAGTCACAATAATAACACTAATGATGACAGCCAAGTCTGATGCGTCACTAGACATTCAAGCTACAATGCTAAGGAGTTAGAAACAGAGGTCCGGGGCCAGGTGGGAGGGAGGAGATAAGAGAATGGAAACCACAGATAAGAGACAGACAGACCCACGTGGGGATGATTTTCCAAGGCTACAAGCCCAGGGTCTTGAACACAGAGGAGGAGCAGTCAGGTATTTCACAGAGGGGAGGACGGGCACCAAACACAGTGGGACAGCTCTGGCAAACCCGTAGAAGCATGAGGGTCTGACTGTTTTGCTGACTCTCCCCATTCTGCTTCTAGTGAGACAGGCTGGACGATTTGCTCCCGGTCCTTGCACTGTTTCTGAAGCTAGATTTGCAACAGTTTCAGCATGCAAGGCTCTTGGCCCCGAATGGAGGGGAGAGGACCTCTCTGTGACTCCTCATCTGGGTCTCTCTCATCAGTTCCTCACTAGGTTCATCTTAATAAGCAGGCGTTCTAACCAGATTGGCTGAAGTCCTGCCACTCAGCCAGTCTTGCTTCCTGGATAGGCAGGTGCTTGTGCTGATATTCACACTGATCTTGGGGAGCTTCTTTTCCTACGTGCCCTTGTCTGTGATAAGAGCAAACAATCTGTCCCAAGATAGGTCCTAGAAGTGGTGTGAAGGGCCAGACTATCCTGAATATTTTTACAGTAATTTCTTGGTAAAATCCATAATTCCAAGTTCCTGATTTGTACTAGGGTTTGGGTTACATTTACCTTAAGGTCTGTATGCCTGCATATTAGAATTACCTAGGGAGGTTTTAAAACTCCTGAGCCAAGAGTTTATCCTAGGCCTAGTAGATCAGACTCTCTGGACAGACCACGGGCACAGATGATGTTTAGAACATTTTAGACAGTTCTAATATGCAACTACAACGCTTGCAAACAGTGGATTTACTTGGAGAAATGTTTTCCCTTTAATTTCCTCTTTGGGTTCTCTTGCTCTGGGTTCTTCCCCTCTAATTCAACCTCCACTGTAATCAGAGAGATCTTTCTAAAATGTGAATATGACCTAGTTATTCTTCTGGTTATTGCCTGCAGAATCAGTTCTAAACTCTCTCATGGGAGTCCCTTTACAACTTCACCCCAAATCCCCCACTATTTTCATGTCTTTATCTTGATATGCAATTACAAGATGTCTCAAACTTTTTAGATTTTCTGCATAGCTCTCTCCTGAGATTCTCTTCCACCTGAATCTGGCTGGAAAACTCCTATGTATCTTTGAAAGCATTTTTTCCTTTGTGAAATCCTCTCTGGTCACAGTCTTCTTTTCTGAAATCCTATTGTGTCTGTTAGATATCCTGTCTAGTAATCAAATACCTGCCTCAGTTTGGTCATAACCTCCTCCACAGAAAGGAAGGATTTTACTTATGATCACATTTCCAGGACACAGCTGGCTCTGTATTTTATATACACTTATTCATTTGGATGAATAAATGAGTAGAAAAATTAATGAATGAAGTGACTTTGTGCCATTAGAAAGTAAAGGTCTTGGAATCTCAGAGGTATGAATGACCTTGAAAAATCATCTAGTTATGTTTTTGCTCACAGTGGCCTTCCAGGTGAGTGAATCCACAGCATCTATTACTCAGAGACCTTCAGTGATGCATGAGGTACTTCCTCCCAAAGCTTACTGCTTCTTTTTTGACTCACTAGTTTTCTCTTTACTCTGCCAACCTTTGTCCTCAGCCGCCCCAGAAGGCATATGTACCCTCTGTACTGTGACCCTGCAGAGATCTGATGAAGGTCACTCGTGCCACTCCCATAGTTCTTAAATAGTCCTCTTAACAGCAAGACTGTGCCTTTCTGGATACACCCTGCATGCAGCTACTGCTGAAAATCCTAAACCTAACAATCCTAAATTGTTATGAGTGAGTGGCACTTCTCAGTGGGAAAGCAACTAGGGATCTGTCATAGCCCTGGGAGGCTGTGTCTCCCTCTGGTAGGGTAAGGAAGACTCAGTGGGCCTGGGGGGCCGTGATGATGTTGACAAAGCAGAAGAAGGATGCCCAATAGGGGGTCCAGGAGGGAGTGGTAATGACCCCATAGTTGGCGGGCTTTGATCACACATTTGTTTCCCTTTCTAGGGAGCTGTAGTCAAATAGGGAATAATCTCCTCAAGGAAAAAAAATCTAAGGGGGTAAAAGTATGAAGACAGACTTGTCTCTGTCTTCAAAATGAGGAAGCCAGGGGCATTATTTTTACATTAGTGGCTAGTTACAGTAGATTGACCAGGGAATGGTGGCAGTCATTAGGAGCTAATCACATTCTTTTGAAACCAAAATTGCCATCTCATTATACTCATCCATTATCAATCTTCACTTTCTTCTCATTCTCTTCCCCTTACAGTGTGGAGCTCTATTTTTACATTTCTCTCCAAGTGTGGAGACATTCTCTGAGTCTGTTTTAAATCCTACATTCTCTGAGTCTATTTTAAATCCCCCATCTTGAGATGCCCCGTAATCTGCCAAGAGGTGTGCTCATCTCACTGCAACAAGGAATAAGCCCACCCTGTTCAATTCCAGGTATGTTCCTGCTGTCATTGGCTGACACAGTTGAGCTGAAAACTAAACGATGTGCAAAGGCCAGACACAGCAAGACCTAGGAAGGAAAGCTCCAGGCTGAGGGAACAGCAAGGGGAGAAGCCTGGGGTAGAATGAGCTTGCTGTGTTCCAGAACTTGAAGGAGGCTCCCCAGAGCAAAGAGCACACACAAAAGAGAAGTAGAATCATATGAGTACTGTCCAGCACTGGGGGCCAGCAGGGGAACTCAACTGAAGTCTTGCTGACTGGCCAAGAATGTGAGCTTTTTCCTAAGTCAAAGAGAATGATTTGGAAGTATTTTAAAAGAAGGAGGGTGAGTCAGTGCCAGCTGAGGACGTTTGTTTCTGGAACTTTCCCTTCCTCCTTGTCCACAGGCTTAATAGTTTGTAGGATGAAATGATCACTGAGTACCTGGCCCAGGCTGACTTCCCCTGTGGTTGTTACCTGCCTTCCTAGCCACAGATGTGAGCCCCCTGGAGCCAGTGAGAGGCTCATATCACATGACCACGAGTCTCAAGGCTTTTAGGCCTTGTTGTGCTGGCTCGGCTTTCAGATCTGGGCAACCAATCTGTATGCCCCCAGTTTGTACTTTAATTTTCTGCTAGAATTGAGACTTATCCATGTTGTCTACTTGACTGGTTTCTTCTTTCACCTGTGATTGGTCTTTCTGAGCTAAGGGGGTCCTTTCTAAAGTTTTTACTCTTCCTCTGCATACCCCTTTTTGGACCTAAACCTATTTAAATAATGCCCCAAATAGTGAGACATCAGACTATGAAACTTCTGAGAGCTGCTCATCTCCCATCCAATGCTGAGGCTGTGCCAGTCCACTTCATTTACCTGTTCACCCCCTGGCCTAGCAGGTTCTGTCAGCTATGACACCTCCCTTCGCTCTCCTTGGCATGACTGTAACCCTGGAGATAATTGGATGTGATATGCCCTCGGGTGCAGCAAAACAAGGCCCAGGCATTGCTGATCAGGCAGTTCCTGGCTGGTGCTTCAGGACACAGCTGAGGCTCTGTCTCCTCCATGGCCAGAGCAGCTCCTCAGAACCCCCTCTGCCTCTGCCTACCACCCTGGGCAGGGGAGATTCCAGGGTGTCTGCGCCCAGGAGGCACTACTGCACCTAGGACTGACATTAATTTTTCTTGTCAAGAAGCGCTTCTTATATGCTAACTGCATATGTGAATGAAGGGAAAGATGGGGCTTTGTAAAAGACAGTAAGACTAGAGTGTTTGAAAAGTTTTGCAGTGAATTATTGCTAAATTTCAATGAGTTTTTCCTAAAAACTGATACAATAATACATACTTCTGGTGAAGAGTGGGGAAGGGTTCAAATACACATGAGCAGCATGAGGAACTGTTTAGGCTTTCTTCCCTTAGGTTTCCTGATTGCATTGGCATTTATATAGTTCCACTCATTTACTAACACATGCATGCATGTGTTATAACAGCATGCATGATGCAACTCTCAAAAAATTTAAAATATCTCAATTAAAAATATATACTCCAAAAAGTTTTGTGATAATTAGCAATTATCTGAGGTACTATGTATAACCCTGGACACAACGCTTGGCCTATGCTATGGGTTCAGAGACTCCTCCATCTTACTCTTTCCCAAAGATATCATATTAATTCTTCATAGTCTATTCCTGGAATTCACTGTATGCTCCCACTTGATTGGAAACATTTAGTTTATTGTTGCAAGATCCAACATTAGGATTCTCAGCATGGATATCTTGGTTTCCATCAAATAAAGGGTGTTTCTGGCATTTCAGTTTTAAACCTGCGACCATTCTGGAAACTGGCTAACTGCTTACTCCAGGTAGAAGCAAGTCATAGTATTCAGGAGGTGGCAAAGAGTCTCTTAATCTGTTACGAGTTCAAAGTGTGGTGGTCTCAAAGGAGATTCGTGAGTTTATTCAACATCCACATTTACTGAAATCCATGGCCAGCTAGTGGATGGTAAAGGCCACCATGGACAGTTGTGAAGCTTAGAAAAATACAAGAGCTCCACATCTAAGAAACATCACGCACATGAAAACCTTATAGATTTCTACATATAATATAAGCATTTTCTGGAAAATGACACCTAGTGTCTTGAAGCAAGAGTATCTTCCGTTATTTCACTCTAAGTTGCTGTGTGAGTTAGTGGTGGCCTTGGCAGAGGCCAAGCCTTCAAAATGTACCACATTCTGTGCTGAAAAGCACATACCTTGGAGAGTATAATTATCATCAGAGATGGCAGGAGAGGATGACTAATGATGTGCTTTCAGTATGGCATCAGGAAAGCAAATATTGCATTCTCTGTCACTAAATAGACAATAATGTATGAGTTCTGCTGGTGAAGCTAAGTAGAAAATGAGATCACAG
Organism: Thryonomys swinderianus; assembly: GCA_004025085.1. Lineage (NCBI taxonomy): Eukaryota > Metazoa > Chordata > Mammalia > Rodentia > Thryonomyidae > Thryonomys > Thryonomys swinderianus. The sequence goes on from PVIC010004070.1 coordinate 4,983, forward strand.
CAAGATAAGGAGTATTTGTCTGTGACAGGAACTTGGATCGAAGCGCAGTAGTTGAGTGCGTGCTTGTGTGTAGAGACACAAAGCATCCTTTAAAAGACTCAATTAAAAGATATAGTTTTTTTTTTAAGATGGAGTTTAGGGAAGTGGCTCTTTTTTTTTTTTTTTTTTTTTTTTTGAGACAGGGTCTCACTTTGTAGTTCAGGCTGGCTCTGAGTTCTCTATGTAGCCTAGGCAAGCCTCGAACTCAGCAATCCTCCTGTCTCTGCCTCCCGAGTGCTGGGATTACAGGTGTGAGCCACCATGCCCGGCACTGTGGTATGTGGTATTGATTGCTGGTGGGCGTGAGTCTCCATGCCCAGCATTATATGTGGTTACTGGGGATCAAACTCAGGACCTTGCGCTTGCAAGGCAGGTGCCAGAACCACTGAGCTAACCCTCAGGCCCAGGGCAGTGGTTCTTAAACTTTGGGAGATATCCAGATTTCCTGGAAGAATGTGGTAAAATACAGAGACTCAGGTTCTGTCGTACGTCAATGAGTCTGTGCCTCAGTCACTTACTAACTGAAACTGTAACTGATACTGATACATGTGACAGTTTCAGAGCCATTGGTTTAGGCAGCAAGTTCCTGGGGAGATTCCACTTAAAATGTGTAGGCAGATGTTTGAAGCAGCCATACAGACTGTCACAATTGCAAGGTCTTTCTTTGTTCTTTCTTTAGGAAATACTGCTTTGTGGTTCTCACTGGGACTATTCTCTTTTAAATATATTTTTATTTTAAATTGAGACATAATTGTGCATACTTATGGTGTATAATATGTAGTGATCCAATTAGGGTAATGGACATATTTTTCACCTTAGACATATATGATTTGTCTTGGAAATATTCAAAACCCTCTCTAAAATATAGATGTATCTCCTCTCTTTTTTCTCTTCCTTCCTCTTTTCCTTAGCTCTACTCCAGCCTACAGCACCACGATGTCAAGTTTCTATACACCACTCTAGTTCTTTGAGGTCAACTTTTTAGCTTCACATATAGGTGAGAACACACAGATTTCTCTTTGTACCTGATTTGTTTCACTTATTGAACACAATATCCTTTAGTTCCACTCATATTGTTGCAGATGACAGTTTCATTTTTTGTGGACAAATAGTATTCCATTGAATATATGTACCATTTTCTTTAACCATTCATCTGTTATTGACCATCTTGGCTGATTCCATACCTTGGCCGTTGTCTCAGTGCTGCAATAAGCATGTGAGAACAGGTGTCTCTTCAACACACTGATTTCATTTCCTTTCATATATACCCAGTAATAGAATAGCTGGATTACACAGCAGTGTTTTAGAAGAACTTCTATGAGATTTTAGAAGAACTTCTATAAGGTTTGCCATACTGTCTGTATTAATTTACGTCCCTCCCAAGACTATGTGAGAACTGTCCTTCATTATTTGCCAGCATAACTGGAGTAAAACAATATTTCACTGCAGCTTCAGTTTATATACTGATGAACTATTCTTAATCACTTAAAAGTTTTTGATATTGTGCATTTATATGGTATTGTCCAGACATCTCAGGGAAGAGACGAGAAAGACATTGTCCCTATTTCAGGTTAATGGGGACATTCACACTAGGGTAGTCCCTGTTCTTTTCAGCCCTGAACCTATGATCTTGGGGATCTCCATATTCTACTCCAGCCTTACAGAACCACGGTGTCAAGTTTCTATACACCACGCATGGAACTCTGGGTGTCTCTTCCTGGGCCAATGCCTCTTTCCTAAATTTAAAATCATCTGGGGTTAAGAACTATAAACTGTCAGAGGTTGTGTTTTTCACTGTACTGATTCTGTTCAGGAAAAGTCCACACAAGTAGGATTCCCATTTTACTCTCTAGGTAGTTTTATTTCTCTTTGCTTAAGTGGTTTCTGTGTTTCCCTTTCAAAAGTGGTCTGTGGCATTTTTTTTTTTTACGTTTCAAACTTTACACATGTAGTTCTTTCAGTTACATGTGATTTTCCTCTACCCAGTTTTCTACTTATCTTCACCCCAGAAGCTCATCTTTTGTGAATGTGCTGATTGATTTTGGTGAGTAGCAGTAACATAAAGCAAAAATAAATAAAAACAGCAACCACCACTTGCCTTTGTTCTGAACTGCTCTGATTCACAGATCTCTAAAGTATTTTAATTAAAGTCCTATTATGCAGTTACATAGTATGATGCCTTTAAAGGAAGGCCTTTCGTTTCTCTATTCCAGTACCTAGGAGAGTGTAAAATACACAGTAGGTATTCAACCTATATTTCTGATCAGACAAGTGCTCATAAAGAAGTAGATTTTATCAGGCTTAAAAAGTCTATACTATCCAGTCAAACATTTCACAGAAGATGAAAGTGGAATCTAATGAGGAAAGTCTTGCCCAAGATCACCCAGAATCTCAAAAACCAGTTGAGAACTTGGTGCTGTCTCTTAACCAGGGCTTTTCCCATGGCACTGCCTGAAAATTGCCCATTTGGTTGGGAGGTGTCTATATTATATGTAGAAGATACTATTTTCTGTGTTACCAGAGAACATTAGAAGGATGCTGATGAAAACAGTGCAAGAGGGTAGGAGCGTTAATAGTGTCTCATGAACTCTTTCCCAAGTTGCAAATCACAGTGATGACTGACATTTTTTGGCTGTTCCTTGGAAATGGCTAATTTTATTATAATCCAAGGATTAAAATGAACAGAGGCGCCTAGGTCTTCCACTGTTGTCTTAATGAGACCACACAATTTATAGATAACCATGGTTTTCCCTTTAGTTTGGGCATCTGCCTCCAATTTCTCATGCTTCTCTCCAGAATTGCACTCATCTGCGAATGGAGGAACTGGACCAGAAGCTCTCTGAGGTCACCTGTCATGGGATGTTACATTGCTTTGCTATCAGGTGAAGAGAAAGAATGTGGTAGGAAAACCAGATATGTCCTCTGCCCCTCGTCAGATAGCTCTGGGTCAACTAGAAGCTTCCACCTCCATGGTTGTGCCCCATCTTTTTGCCTTCCATCACCTAAAGGGACTAGGAACAAGATGGCCTCTCCCCTCAAAAGCTGTGCACATGGCGTGTCCGCCCAGAGCTGGAAAGTGAGCAAATGTTTGCTCTTCATTAGGCTGTATCATATTCCTCACAGCTGTTCCTTGTTGCCTTAAATAGTCTTAATGGAGCTGTAATAATCAGACACCTTCTGGTTGCTCTACTGAGCTGTTCCCATTCATTACAGTGACAGGCTGTTTGGGTCAGACTGGGATTAGCACATTTCCCCTTCTCTCTATCAAAAAACCATATCTCTCTGTTCTCCTTCCTCTTCCTCAGACCTGGTACTCTTCTAATCATGATTTCTGAAGTTAGAGGGCACAGACAGCCCTGTTCTCCAAGCCAACATCTGTTTGCATTTATACACTTACTTAGTGTTCTTGTCTTGTTAATGGGGAAGATGGAAATAATTTGGACTAGAGCTAATAAGATGGGGAGTATGGCCATCAGTTCAAGATCATGTTTTGGTTACTGATTTAGTGTGGCCATGTTGACCCACACACGTGACCTTGAGGGTCAGCACAAAAAGTAAGGAAGACACACACAGTGCACACTGAGGACTCTCAACCTTAAAAGAAGATTATAATCAACTGGAACACTTAGAGAATACTAAACTCTGGGTCCCACTCTTGGGGATTTTGATTCAATTAGTCTGAAATACGGCTTGGACATTGGCATTTTTAAAATTTCATAAGTAATTCCAATGTGCAACCAACATTGAAATCTTGTCACTGAGACCCAGATTTGCACAGTAGGTGAGGTTAATTTAATTAGGCATTCATTTAATTAGTGTTGTCTTTGACCTCTTTGTGCTCATAGCATCCCAGGGACCCTTGGCCAATCACAGTTGTGAGAACTTGAGATGCAACCATGAGAGTGGTAGGTAGATCTAGACCCACTAAACTATCTGAAGGAGAGAGCCCTGCTGGCCTGAGCAGTTGACTCATATTAGGGTGCAAGAATACTGGTGACAGGAGAGCTCTTTAAATCACTGGGACCAGGCCCCTACCCCTCCATGCACAAATATGCAAATGAGGCTCAGATGTAGGTAATAACCTGCCTTAGGTCACTCAGATACTTCCTGCAAATGATAAGCACTTGAATTGGGCATCTTGACTCTCAGTTCAAAATCAACTCATGTATTACTTCAAACGGTTGAACTTAGAGAACATATTCAAAGACTCAAGTTTTCATGCCAAAGAGAACAAGCTGATTTTATGACTGTATGCAGAGTGTGCATGTGTGGGCTTGACTGGGCACTGAGACCAATTTCCTTGTTTGAACAGTCCCATTTTTCCTTTGAATGACTCTTCTGGTCACTTACCTGCCTCTGGAGTCTCTACTCTGCTATCCACCAGATTTAAAGTGTAAATCTAGCCATGCTCAGTGGTGCACGCCTGAAATCCCAGCACTCAGAAAGCTGAGGAAGAACTTTCACTACAAGTTCGAGTCTAACCTACACTACACAGTGTCGCAAAAAAACTGAAGAAAAAAAAAAGGACAAATTGACCTAAATCTTGCTCTTTTCTATGGATTCCATGGCACTTGGAATAAAACTGAAATTCTTTTGTTTGGCAAATACTACATTTCCAATCCCTCCATCGTGGTCCTTGCAGACAAAGTCAGCCCCTCTAAACCCACTCCCGGATTTTATGTATCACATGGCTTCTGGTGCCCCTAACTCATTCGCATTCCATAGCTTGTTCTAGTTCCTCTCTGTGGAGCATCGTTTCCTTCTTTCATTTCTTTCTTTTATTTATTTCTCAAGCTTTGGTCTACTCTTTGTGTGTCTGACAGCTACCTATAAGCTAGGTTTAATGTACTCTACTACCACAAGCTCCTATAATTCTAAGTATATTAAAATTATCAATATATAACCCTGTCTTTAAGAATACTTTAAGTTCCCAAAGGCAAGGTCTCTGCTGATTTCATCTCTCTGATTTGTAGAGACAATTCCTGATCGATGAAAAGTACTCACACGTCTTCTCAAGTCGAAGTTCGGAAAGGATCAGTCCTCGTTCCTTGACTGTTTACATGCTTAGTGATCTCACTCAGTTTGGGAGCTTTAATATCTATCTGTATGTGAAAAATTCCCATGTTTTCTGTCTAGCTCAGGCTTCTTTCCCGAGTTTTTCAGTCATGTAGATAACTCTTGCCCTCTTGATTAAGATGCTTAATAGACATTGGAAACTCAGTTCAAATTGAGATCCTGATTGCTTTACTTCTTTACTAGAAGCTCCTCGTAGCTGTTGGGTGGCAACGCCATACCTCAGTGCCCGAAGTGATCGACTTGGGGTCACCCTTGAATTCTTGCTTTTGCTCATATGCCATGGGTTACACAATCTCATTGGTTCTATCTAAAATATATTCAGAATCCAACCAATTCTTGCCAAACTCTTTGCAATGTGCAGCCTGAATCACCATTGTCTCTGACTGGGTTATTGCAGTGGCTTCATCACTGGCCTCCCTACTTTTGCCCTTGCCCCCTCCCCAGGTCCTATTATTATATGAGCTAGAATAATTATTGTAACAAATATCAGATTATTAGCATTTGTCTTTTCAAAACAACAGAAACTTTCCACTTCATTTGGGGTAAAAGCCCATGTCTTTATAGTGGGTTGTAACACACACCAGCATCAGGTCTCTCTCTAGTTTTCCAGTCTAATCTCCTATGACTTTTACCCCATGGTTACTGCACACTCCTGCCACCCTGATCTCTTTAATTCTGCCTATGTGTGCTGGGCTTATCACTCTCTTGTTCTTGAACTCCTTCCTTCCAAATATCTCCTCCCAAGTCTACCTTTAAACACCATCTCATTAAAAAGACTCCACTTCTACCTTATCTAAATTAGAATCCCCCTGACTTTATGTCCCTGAAAAACATCACTCCTTTCCTCGATCCACTATTTCCTTTTTAAAGATTATACTTTCTAATATCTTATACTGTATGTTCTTCTAGAATCTGGTAACTGGCTCTCCTCCTCAAGAGACAGTTTCGTTCCTCTCCCATATAACAGGGGCAGTTTTTACTTGCTTGTACCTGATGGAATGATGCTGTGTGATGTTTTAAGTCTAGATCTTAAAAAGTCTTACACTTTTCATCTTCTTAGCTGAAGCTCACCCTTCAGCTCTGAGTGTCCATGTAAACAATCCAACTATCACAATACTGGTCATGAGCAGTGTGAGGAAGCACAGGCTTCTGGAAGACAGATGCCATCTATAGGGGTTCCCATAGGTGTTTCCCACTAAGATCTCACCTGACATCCTGCATCACTCACTAGGCATGGTAGCAAAGACACTGTCAGATGATTTTTGCTTTCAGGTCTGGAGTCTTCCCAATCAAGGTTCTAGGAACCATGGTGAGAAGACAGACTGTTTCTCTTGTTATTTGTCTGAACCTTTAATCCCTTAACCAGTGATTGCAACAAATCAATTGTTTTATGTTATGTAGATTTGGGATAGTTTGTAATACAGCAAACAATAGTTTTCACCATTACTGTATTACTTAATGTTTGTATCTTTATGTATGTGCTTATTTCCTATTTCTTCTGCTAGCGTATGAGCTTCCTGAGGGCATGAATCTTCACTGTGTTCACTGTCACATCTCACATGCCTAGAATAGTCCCTGGCAACCATCAGGAGTAAATATTTACTGAAAAACATGTAAGTGTTTGTGCAATTGAATTGAATCTTAGAACACAGAGCTTGCTAGAGCTGAGAGGTCCTATAGATGTCAACTTGTCAAACCCACTCATTTATATGGAAAAGAAGAGCAGGATAGAGAAGCAACAGGCACTAGACAACATATAGCAGGTTGGCACGACAGCAGAAGTAAAGACTTAGAAGGTGTATGTCTATAATGGAACACTGAGTCTTTAGGATGATCTCACCCATGGTCAGGATGAAGATTCTTAGATATCATGGGAGCCTTTATGATCAAAGCCTGATCCAGCCATATTCTAAGAAGGTGGTTCAGTACACGTGGAAGTCAGGACACTTTCAGTAAATGGTGTTTTCCAATTAATGCTCAGTTAGGTAGACTGTTAGGTAGGTTCTAGGCATTCCAGCAAGCTGATTAATATAATTTGAACTAATTAAAGACAAGGTAGTCTTATTAGAGCTATTTCTGGTTGAGGTTCAAATGATAGAATGACATGTATTATTTGCTTAACTCTAGAAGAAGGATTTCCATGCTAGAAAGTTTGGAAGATGAAAATAGGTTAAAAAGCTACCCACCAAGGGCTGGGGATTTAGCTCAAGTGGTACCGCACCTACCTTGGAAGCACAAGGGCCTGAGTTTGATCCCAGTACCACCAAAAGAAAAAAAAAAAAAGGTTACCCACCATACATGGATGAATGCTTTTAGAGGTATTCTGGAAGAAAATGCATCCATGTAGTCACATCTGTTTTTCTGTTCTCACCTTTTAGATCGCAGGTTCTTAGGACAAGTGGTCAGCCTTCCTCCACTTGTCCCTTTTTGATGATCAGTCTACCTCCCTTAATGTCCTTTGACCACTTATTAAGACCACTGGCTTATCAAGCTATCATCCCACTGAGGATGACTCTATAAACACAGCTTCTCCTGACATTTGCTCACCAAACAGCCTTGCACGAATTCATCATCATCCTCTCCTGGGATGCAGCCATTCATTGCTTTAGGAAATAAGTTCCACGGATATAAGGAGATGAGATCATTTCCTTCAATTCTCACTCCAACATTCTTCCAAAATTTGGAAATAAAATGAATAAAAAAATGTTACTTTACTCAGACCACACTTGAAATTAACTGCAGATGCTCCCGATCTCACAATTACTCACATCTATTGACATAAATGTCTTTGTCCTCACAAATATGCCAGACATGCCCCTTGTCATAGTGTTTTATATGCTCATAACATTTCAGTGCCAGACAGGTCTGCAGAAATCACCGTATCTAAACTCTCCACTCAGCTAATAAAGAACTAAAAAAACCCCTGGATAGTGAAATAATATGCTAAGATGGCACAGTTTAGCATACTAGAATCCAGCTGTCGGAACCCCCAAGTTTAGCACAATTTCATGACCTTGCATGACTTCAGAAATACTGCTTTGTAAGCCGTTTCTCAGAACACAGGCTGAACGATAAACGTACTTTGCATTATTGAGAATTCCGAGTGGTGGAGTCTGAACCACTGTGCTTTCACCGCACGAAGTGAAACTGAAGTGAACATATGTGGGGCACAAGCTGCGTGAGAAAGGAAGGAGGGAAGCAGAGAAGAGAGGAGGAAGAAAGAAATGAAGGGAGGAAGGAGTGCATAGAGCAGAGCCAGAGCATGGCACAGAGCAAATGCTCAAGACGTATTTTCTAGAAGAAAGGAACAAAGTGAGAGGAAAGTAATCGTGAAGAGAGAAAGATTTGTTTTCAGAGCTGGCTGCAGTTGGGTTCTGGCTGCACTGGGAAAGCTACAGAGTTCCTTTTGAAGAATGAACTGCTCTTTGGTTGAAGAAAACATCTTAATGAGTTTTTCCTTCTATGTTATCGTACCTTTGTTTGTAAAAGGCGAAGTCTACCGGGCAAGGTTTGAAAGAAAGCCATGAGTGAGGAAAGCTGAATTGTTTTGTTCCACAAAGGGACACATGGGAGTCCTTTCTCTGGATTCTGGAAGCGAGGTGGCTCAAAGGGACTTAAAAGGACTTTTGCCGGGAGAGTGGATAGACAGAGCCCTTCCAGACCAGAAACTTGGAAGGACACGCCAGTGCTCTGGATGGCTAAAGAACTTAATGAATACTAGCGTTTACTGTGAACTTAATGAATACTAGGCACTGTTTTGTGACCTATCTGTGGTATTCCTCAGGCTGAAGCAATGACGGAAACCTGCCTGTTGTTAGAGGTGCTTTGGGCAGGGGGGAAATGTCCAGGGTGAGCAGTAGGGAGGGAGAGGGCACCCCGGTAGCCAGAGGTCAGGCATCGCCTTGGTTCTGCGGAGGCGTGAGTGTGGGGCAGGAGGGCGGCAGCGAGGAGTCACACCGGAAATCACGGCGGGCGCCGCTGAGCTGGCTCGTCCGCAGCAGGTGGGAAAGAAGCTGGAGCCAACCACGTGTTGAAAGGAGGCATGATTCTAAACTGTCGACATGTTGGAGAAAAGTGGGTTATGAAGAAGAGAGAAGAAAAAGAAGACAGGTGGGGGAGTGTATAAATATCTTTCAGGTTGGACATAACAGTATGTGTTTGTAGTCGCAGCACTCTGGGGAGGCTGAGGCAGGAGGACAGCAAGTCTGAGTCCAGCCTGAGTTGCTTAGTGAGACCCTGAGTCAAAATTTGAATATTTTGAAAAAGATCTCGGGTTCAATCACTAGTACTATTATTTTTTCTTTTTCTTTTATATGGTATTTCCCAAATTTCATGTGTCTACAACTCACTGCAATGTAAGTTCTGCCTCTGTGGGTCTGGGGGAGCCCGAGAGGCCACACGTCCGCCACACTCACAGGCGATGCTGGTGCTGCCGTGTCTGCTCCGTACTTTGAGCAGCAAGGCATCAACGTGGAGAGAAGCCCGTGAACTTTTGGGAAGCTCCGCGTAGACCGCATCTTACCTCATATTCTTCCTTGAACCCGTAGCCCTGGCCTCTCTTCATCTGGGTGATGTGCTGCAGCAGGTCGGCCACGCGGATGGCAGGTTGGAACTGGTCCCGGGGGTAGCTCATCTCCACGGGGTCACAAGTCCGGTAGGGATGAGTCTGGATTGTGAGCGTGGGCTGCGACAGCTCCCCACGGCTGCCATCTGCTTCAAAGACAAGGAGGTGGAGGAGACCATCATCTTGAGAGCTCCGTCCTCTGTCCTCACTCTCTCCCCTAGTGTGCCCACAGAAGGGCAGAGGAGACTAACTACCTGAATGAGAAATCGCAGAACGACTAGAGACATACTGCTTCCCTGGCCTGGCTGTATGAGTAGTTTTAGATATTTAAACAAACCAAAAAGCCCAGTGAACACAGTAACGCCCGGCTCATTTCCCTATCAAGGGTGTGTATTGGTAGAGTGAAGACACACTTTCAGGTTGACATACCTTCGGCATGAAAGACATGCTTTCATATGGTCTTCTGTTCTTCCTCAAGGTTTTTGGGATTCCCAGCCAATTCTAGAATCATTCAGAAGCCAAACAGGCTAAATATGGATAGCACCACCTTGGTTAGGAAACAAGGTGCCAGAAATAATCTCTCATGCCTATCTGTAGGCCAGGGGGACCTCTGACACTTGGAGATGAGATCCATTCTTTTCTGCCATTTTCCTGCATCATGGAAACATGGTATCATTACTGCTTTGTTTTCTTTGGCTTGTACAGTGGGAGGAAGTGGGGCCAGTCTTGGACCCACAGCAGCCAGCAGGGACCCTGACCTTTCAGATATTCTCTCTGGCTCTGGGGTTGACAGCAGTGAGCACCTTCTTTTATCATCTAGTTTCTCTCTTATACTGTTAACTCAGAAATGCCACAGGATCCATTTTTCAGGTAAAGAACCCCAAATTTTCCTCAATCTTGCAGTGACCTCTCCATGTCTGGGTCCTATGTGTCATCCTTTCATAAAAATCTGACCTTGCTGTCCCAAGTAAGAATTTTAATTCCTAAATATTTGGATCATGAGTGCTCTAAGAGTATCAATGGATCAATCCATTGATGATTTGATAGTTGATTGGGCTATTAAGAGGTAGGCCCTATTGGAAGAGATGGGTCCCTGGGACATGCCTTTGGAAGGATATATCTCATTCTCATTTTCTTATTTTCCCTCTGTTTCTGGCTACTGAAAAGAGCAGCTTTCCTCTAGTACGCCCTTCTGCCCTGCTTCGGAGCCAGATGACCATGGCCTGAAACTTCTGAATTGCAGACCTAAGTCAATCTTTCCTCCTGTGTGCTGTGCATGTCAGATGTTTTGTCTGAGTGACATGAAGCTGACTTCAGTCCTCCGCTTCCTATTAATCTTCTGAAGAGCCTTCTAGAGTTGTCCCCCTCTCCCATCTTATCTCAAGGACATGGGCAGTTTCTACCCTGGGCCATTGTCTATGGCATTCACGAGATGAGAACTGCCAGATGTGGCCATGACGCGTCTCAGCCAGATGCCTCCAGACCCCGAGAGACACCAATACTGACACCAACACAGACACCCACAAGGCTGCTGCCTACTCATTCCCTGCGAAGCTCAGCATATGTTCCTTATTTTCTGCAACTTGTCTTTTCAGAAGGCACATCTCCTTCAGCTTGTGTGCCTCCATGTCACAATAACCCATCAGATGTAGACTCTATATGAAAGCACATGATTCCTGTGTGACGGCACTGACAGGCAGCTCTTGGTAAGAAGAGGATAGTGGAAGGGAGTATCTGATCTGTGTACTTTCGTGGTGATCATCTCATCCCACTGTTCCTGACACTCCTGTGGTTGTAGCACCAGAAGTCCAGCATAGCACAGTCAAAAGCCCTGACAGCTCAGAGTTCTGAGCAAATAAGAGTGCTTGGTTATCCTCATGCTTTCATCTATGTCTGTGTTTGGGGTAGGAGCTACACATCTCACCTTTCCATTACTTTGCCTGCCCCCATTTTTAGCTCCCCCAAGGGAGCAGGGGCCACCAAGTTAATTGGTCTGAACCTAGGACATTAGTTGGGTCTAATTAACAGGTAGGGTCAGTATGTAAACAGTGTGATCTCTAGAACTTCCTGGTTTAATGTGATCAGTGACTATAACCTAGGCAGTGCTTGTCTTTTGAGATCGGACTAATCTCCTATGGATAATCAAAAGAAAGATCTTGCAAAATAGGAAATATTCAAAGGGGAATGTGGTAGGGGAAGGTAATGAGGGGAAAGAATGAACTTGATTTGAAAAGAAAAAGAAAACACATGTATACAGGGGGTGGGGGGTTGTGGGATGGGTTGGGATATGGGTAAAAATGAGAATTAACTCGTGTCGTATACTGGTACAGATTCTCCAGTGTTGAGTGTGATTGTGAGCTGTATAAAATGTACCAACAAAGAATTCAATTAAAAAAAAAGAAAGGTCTTGCAGACACAGATTTATGCAAGGTGGGCTGTTAGCAAAACCTTCCTGGCTGCATGTACAAAGTACTGCTTAATTTTCCTCCTGGGATTTTAGGTAAAAGGTAGATACACCTTCACTGGGATGGTTTAAATGTAATTTTCAGCAGCTGTGGGAGCTGCTTCCCTTCTCCCTCACATTCATAGGATCATGAGTTAAATTTATCAAGAAGCTTCTCTGTGCCAAGGACTGTGGCAGAGGTGGTGCAGAGGAAAATACAAAGTCCACCTTCAAGTCCTGGTGGTCTGGTAAGGAAAATAGACAAGAAGAACCATCTGAAGCAAAGAAAACAAACACAAAAACAGAGCCTGAGAGATAAAGACACATCTAGGTAAGGACAAAGAGATTGACATGGAATAAAAGCCACTGGGGGAAAAAAAAGCCATTGGGTGATGCTTAAAAATACTGCGAGGCATATCCAGAAAGGCTTTGAACATAGACTTTTGAAACCAGTGTGAAGCTGTTGAGGGTCTGGAAGAAGAATTCTTTTCTTTACAAATTCACACTCTGGTAGGTGTCTTGGCCTTCATGGATCTGCGTTATCCTTCCAGTAAATGCTGCTCCCATGAAGAGGTTGGAGATGGAGAGAAAAGAAGCCCTGGAGTTTGAGTAACTAAAAGCCACCCTGCATGATTCCCATGATAGGATGTACCAGCATCAGTGCCTGGAGCCCTATGTCTCCCACTCAGACCACTGCCTCACAGAAGATCGGACATCTTCAGAGACCTGGTCTCCTGAAGGACGTAGTCATGCACTGCAGGGGAGACTAGCTGCCTGGCAGAAACAGGCTTTTTAGGAATAGGCACCTAACAAATTTTGTATGATATCGGATGTTTCCAAAACCACATAGCTATCAATATGGCTATTTCCTCTAAACACAACACTAGAGAGACTGTAAACTTGTCGTCAGCAAAACCAGCACTGCAATGGAAGATAAATGCACTTGAGATTTAACAACTTGTGTGGCTGTAACATTTGTAATAATGTCAATGCCAGTGCTAATGATGCTATGAAGACTCGGAACCAAGGGATTTTCAAGGTTTATTAATTCAACTAGTTGGACTCCCTCTTCCTATGCATCTTACCTCACCTATTCCCTTATTAACCCCTGATAATGCAGAAGTGATGCCTTTTATCACACCCCATTTCACCAGACGTACTATACTTAATTTTCCATCATTAGGTTTAATGAAAACCCAATTTCACAACTCACTTCTCTCAGGAACCTACAAGTAATGCTACGTTTTTATCAGGCCCAATTAAAAAACGTTATGATGTTCCTATTCGAGAGGGAGCATTAAAACTAATGTGCGATTCTGCTGCTAATTCAACAAGGGCGCTGGAATTCACATGCTGCTCATAAAACGTAACTCAAACCAGCTGGCCCAGGGAGAGGACATTTTTCATTTTTTTCTCCTTACCAGACCCTTAAATTTCATGCTTTTTGTTTATGGGCCTTGCATGTTTATCACTTAATAATATTTTTTATTTCTTTTGCACTTTTTACAACTGTTGTTTAAGCCTGTGAATTCTTTGTAGTGATTCCTAGAACATCCAATGGGAAAACTTGGGGGCAGCCCAAGGGATTCTGGTGACAGGTATCAGATTTTAGGTCACCACTGTCTTTCAGATTTCTCCTTTTCTGTCTCTCTGCTAGCTTCTTTTCCTTCTTCTTTGAGAGCTCCACCCTTTGAATGTGTTTCTCATCTCTCCTTGCTACCAGGCATGTAGATCTTTCTTTAGCTACAGTCAGGTATTGCCAATAATGGCAATTCAAGAATACATTGCCAATAGCAATAAATTGCAAAGAATTGCCACTCTAGCTGGTTAACAAATGCTTCCTGATACCAGTATTGTACAACATACAATGTTAGATACTGTGTACAAACAGAAAGCAGCGGTGGGGGAGATATGTTCCAGAGAGATAAGCATGCTACAGGCCTTGAAAGAGAAGCAAAGAAAAGATAAAAGGTGCATAAACACGTCTAACAAAGAAAGGAAGGGAAGGTACCTAGGAGAGGGGAGGATGATATGTGCAGGGGTAGGCACCATGGAAGCCTCCCCCAGCCTTCAAGCATTCCCAGCTGACCTCTGTGGCTCTTGCCATAACTCTGCTGCATCTAAGTCAGTGCTCTCCTCTCTGATAGAACTTTCTGGAACAATGGAAATGTTCTGCCCTGGAACACATTTGCCACTAACCATATCTGGCTCCTGAGCTCTTGAAAAGGAGATGAGTTGTGACTTTTAATTTTAATTAATTTTCATTGAACTAGTTACATGTGTCTTACTTGTTTGTATTTGGCAGCATATAGCTAGGGAATGAGATAGAGGAAGGGATAGAGCTCTGAGACTGCAAAATGAGGTAGAAGACTACAGCAGCACTGTCCAGTAGAAATAGGATCTCGGCCATGTATGTAATTAAAATGCTCTTGTAGCATCATTAAACAGGGCTTAAAAGAACATGTAAAATTAAATTCAAGAATACATTGTATCTAATCCAATATATCCAAAACAATATTTTAGCATATAATCAGTATAAAAATTACTAATGCTGTGCTTTGCCTTCTTTATTCAAAGGCTCTGAAACCCAATGTGCATTTTATACTGATGGAATATTTGTATTCAGACTATTCCTATTTCCAGGGCTCAGCTGACATTGATGACTGATGACTACTGTATTGGACAACACAGGTACGCACACACTTATCTGGAGCCAGGTAAAATTCTAAAGAGAGCTAATTTAGAGCTCGAGTGAACTTGAATAAAAAGACATTGATCCAGAGTAAGTCGGCCTGCCCCAGAATTATCCAGTGGAACTTCATATGATGACAGAAGTGTTCTACATTTCACTGTTCAGCATGGCAGCCACCTGTGGTATGGAGCTTTTGAAATGTAGTTATGATGGGGGAAATGCATTTTTATTTCAATTAATTTAAATGTAACTAGCCACATACAGACAATATAGACATTGGCTATTGTATTCAACAAGGCAGGTCTTTCAATTATACCTTCAAGTTTTTTTCTTTAGATGAACTTTCCATCATTTGCTTTAACTTTGCCTCACAACGAAATACAAAATTATGGTTATGACCTACTAGTTTTTCTGGAACTCACCAAAATGCTTACATAACTATGTAAGACATGGCCTGTCTGGGTTCCATGAGAGAAACATAGTCTCCCCTTTGAGAAATACTGAGTCTGGGTCCCAGAATGGAGTTAGGGTCAACCTGTTAAAGGCTCTCTAACTCTGGTTAAGTGGCAGATATTTCTGAGCCTCAATTTCTTCATCTACAATACAGGAAAAGCAAGTGCTACACAGATTCAAAGAATGTCTTCTCAGTGCTTAAGATAAACCCTGTTATCTGCTAAGTAGTAACATAATGATAGGAGTTTTGATGGTAGGACATTTCATCCTATTGTGCACATGAGAATTCACATAGTGGAGGGGGCATCTAAGGAGTCTTTAAAGGGTTTTGCTCTGGTTTAGATGTGGTTTGAAGCACCTGCAAAGGCTTACGTGTTGGATGCTTCATCTCCAATGTTGCAATATTAGGGGAAGGTGCCATTGGGAGGGGGACTAATGGAAGATGATTATGTCACTGGAAGCACTGACCACAGAATGGATTAATGTATTTCTTGTGGGGCCTCATTAGTTCCTGGAAAGAGGGATATTCTAAGAGTTAAGACTGAACCCTCTTTCTACCCCACCTGGCTTCCTGCTACATCACCTGGTTTTACTTTCTTCCAGGTGTTTCTGCCATAATGCTGCCTTGCCATGCTGTGACACAGCCAAGATGCCCTTGTTAGTGGTTGACAGATGGGGCCACCTGATTTGGACTTCTAGCCACCCAAACCGAACTAAACTTCTCTTGTTTGTGAAGTACTCAACCTCTGGTAATTCATTGCAGTCATGTAAAACAGACTAATTCAGCTTCTCTCTTCTTTCCTTTATTTCTCCCCACTTTCCTCCAAAGCCATCTGTTTCACCTCATTTCCCACTGTTATTGGCCTCACTCAGGTCTTCATGACAGCACCACTCCATCAGTTTCCTAATGGCTCTTTCTGCTTTCACAATTCTATTTACACAGTCATAATCAAGTCATTCTTCTTAGCAAAAAATCTTCAGGAAATCCAAATGAAATTTCTTAACTACCCAATTAAATTCCTATAGTTTTGGATACTAGAACCAATTTCTTATTTCATCTATCATAATTCTTCCCAAATTCATGTACCCTTTAGGGCAAGAAAGCATGCAGAATATATTGCCACTATCAAGTTGCATCCTGAGAGGAAATTGTCTGAGAGGAAAAGCGCTTTGAAGTGGGAGGGCCTGGGTCATCTGCTTAGTGCAGGGATGGGATTAGAATAAATAATTCAAGGGTGATAGAAACTGCAGGTGTATTAGTCAGCTTTCTTGTTGCTAGAACCAAATACTTCACAGACACAATTTAGGCTAAAATGGATTATTTGAATTTCAATTTTACAGATTTTACTTGGCAATCCCCTGGCTCCAAGGCAGAACCATCATGGCGGAAAAGTGTGAATGTGCAAAGCTCCTTAGTTTCTGGCAGCTGGAAAGCAGATCAGAGAAACAGTGCTGGACAGGAAGGGGCTGAGGATCAGGTAGAGTATCCCATGTCCCATCACGGTGACATCCAGGAAGTGTTATTTGCTAATTCCCTAGGAAGCTCTCAGGCGAATCGATTTGACACTTAAACTGAACACTCACAATAGGATCATGGTCGATGGACAGAATCTGAAGACAAAATTTGGATTCGAATAAAATTCCTACCTACGGGACTTAGTAAGTTAATCTCAGCTTGAGATCTTTATTTTTAATTGGTGATGGTGAAGATGACTGCCATCTTCCTCCCCCTCATCTTCATCATGATCAAGGAATGTTGTTGTGTAGGTAAGAGAAGTCTCCAGGAGGTATCTGGCTAGCAGTCAATGCCGCATCTTCCCTCTCCTACCCAATACCAACCCAACCTCAATATAATAAATTCAGAAGGAAATCAAAGCCTATCAACCAACCCAGGGCCAGAATTTGGGAAGAATATCTGTTAATTATAGCAGCATCACACTTAACATGTGAACGAAGATAAAGACTTCATTTTGTCAAACTTTCTTAAAAAGTCTGTGTGACTTTTCTTAAAAAGTTTGTGCGACTCTGAAGTCACACAAAATAATATTTCAACTGATTTGACAAGGCATTTTCTCCTACAGGGTTGGAAGTGATTATAATTTCTCTGGTGAAGCATAAGATAAAGCAGTTGGCGTATACTTAGGAGTCATGTTGTAAGAAAAATACATTCTACATTTCTGAATTTTAGACTTACACTCTGATAGGTATATGGAATTTGTGGATTCACATTCTCCTAAGGAACAGTGGATTCACAGCCTCCATTTCATATCCAGTCAGGGACATGTTCTCACTCAAGGTAATGGCACATTGTATTACCTGTCTTTCCTGTGTCTGACCAAACACACGGGGTTAGACTTGTAAAATTAAAAGCAAATAGAATGTTACCCACTTGTGTATGTTGTTTTGGAGTTAGAATGGACATCATGGAATTCACAATCAACACTAATAGACTCTGCTGGTTGAGGTAAGGACAGAAAAGATGCTTTGCTTTCCACCCATTTTCTTTCTTGAGCTCTAAGAATCAAAGACTATAGCAGCCAAATTAGTAGGGCTGAGGCACCTCCCTTTTCTTTCTTTGCCTCAGTCTCCTTAACTGGGGTCTTTGACGTGGCAAAGACAAAGCAAGTCCTTCTGTCTCTTAAGTTGCATATTTAGTATTAGAGAGGAGTTACAATGGGCACAGTCAGGAGGAAATGCCTTCTGGCTTCTATTTCTTTTGATAAAGAAACTGATCCTCCTTTTTGTGTGGAGAAGGCACATGGCTTCTCCCACCACATTCAAAACAGATGTAATAATAGTTTTTAAAACCTACTAAGGAATGGAGGCTGTAAATAATCATTTCTCCTCTTGCTCAAGCTGTGGGCAAAGGATCCCAATGGAGACCAGTCAGACAGTGAGGGCAACAGTGAGAATTTGTCCTCTTCATATATGGGCACTTACTAGCCCTGGACATGCTATTCTTTCTTAGAGTTCAGTAAACAGAAACAAAATGGGATCTTAGAAAAAATCTGTCATTTAACAGTAAGGAAAATGACATTAAATACTGACAAAATTAATATTCAAAAGAAAAATAACAGTGAGTGTTAATTATTTTCTTAACAGTTGCTTTGGGTACTCATACCTTCCTGATGTGACTTGGAGAGGGTGATCCTATTTCTACATCCATGGGCAAATATTGATTTTCTTATGCCACTAGACCTTCTGATCTATCTTTGCTAGCTTTTATTTTTCCAAACATCCTCAATTAAATGAGAGGGAAATTTTATTAGGCTTCTACTTAACTTTAAGAAAGAGAATCCAGTGATCCCTTTCTGCCACTGGACATTATTATGCCTGGAATTGCTGAAATGATCTTTCTTCCATAAGGGGAACCAGGCTAGGGATAATGCCAACATGAGATGGTGAAGATGAGACTGAAAAAACTTGGGTCCTTAAAACATTCTGGAATCTGTTTTAACACTTGACTTATTATTCTGTTAAATAATATGTTAACCTATTGTTTAAGCCAAGTTGAGTTAGGTTTTTTCTGTTAGTAGTATATTCCTCTACTTGCTAGAAAGTAGAAATTGATGTTAGAAAACAAAATTCAAGAAAACAAGGAAGAATAAAGGAAATAAAAGATTAAATAATAAGACAATAGAGTATTTCAAAAAACTATTTTCTTGGAATCAAATTTAGAAGCAGCTAATATTATATGGTTATAAAGAAGAATTAAACCTTGCCATCTGCATTAAAACAGAAACAGAAGACATTATACTATGTGAAATAAGCTAGATACAGAAAACACTAGTACTGTACATTCTCTCTCATATGTGGAAGTGGGAAAAAATCCACTGGCTGTAGACTAGTGATAAGTAGAAGTTGAGAAGAATGTGTGAAGGTGGGAAGGATGGATAAAGAAAGGTTGGAATTGATCTATGAATGCTGTATTCAGGTGCTGAAATGCCACACTGAGCCCCATCAATATACACAATTTATTCATGTTAATAAAATAATTTTTAAATTCGCTAGGCAAAGCAAAGAAAGATTGCAAGGCAACCAAAATGCAATAATAGAATTAAAATGAACATTGGGTTCTATAATAATAAGCAAGAAGCAGAAACTTGTGGAGAATTAATTTAAGGAACTGGCAGATGCAAAGCAAGGGAATGAGAACAATAGACGTGTATTTTCTCTGTATCTCTTATCTGCTCATGTGTGTTCATGCATGAAGGAAACAAAAAGACATTTTCAAGGAAAAGAAAACAGACATATAAATGACAAATAATTGGTGTGACTAAAGAAAAGAACAGAATAAATAAACAGAAGCAATTATAAAATGTACAATATAAAACATCTCCTTGGCAGAATGAAAACTTCAGTCCTCATTGTAGAGTTCTCCCCACACAACTTAAAAATAGATCCTCTATCCCAATTCAGTTGTTTAAATATTATTGATATAGAAAAACTCAGATAAACATCTAGGTTGAGAAAAATACTATCTCTAAAATAAAAAAGCAATGGTAGCCATATTTCATCTTGCCAAATTTTAAATGCCAGGAAGTAATGGAACAAATTTTTGAAGGGGAAATGGCATGACCTCAAAAGTATACACTGAGAAAAACTATTTCTCATTTGTGAAGCTACAGAAAGATATTTTCTGATACAGAAAGATTCTGAAGTTATTGTGGCTTTGATTCTTTTCCAGAAAGTTGGGGAGATGAGGAAATACCAGTTAATATTGTAACTCCATAAGAAAATAAAATCCACAAGATTGAAAGAAGTTATTTACCAAAGAACTGACTTAATAAACAGTAAAAATCAAAGAAATACAGATATGCATATAAAATCACAAGAAATATGAATCAAAACACAATGAACCAAGAGAAAAATTTTAAATAAAATTGTGGTTAACTATTACAAATATTGGCTAAAGTTTTAAGTTTGTTTCAATAAAATTTCAGAAGTGAATGGACTGATGAATCATTAGAAATAAACAATTATCAACTTCTTTACCATTCATAATGGACAGTCAATTTATACTATTTTAATTTTAATACAACCAAAAGATCATATTTTGAGGCTATCAAATTAAAAAGCTTTTGCACAGCATAGGAAACAACCAACAGAGTGAAGAGACAGACCACTGAATGGGAAAAAGATCTTGCTAGTTATTTCTCGAGGACTAACATCTAGAATACATAAAGAACTCAAAAAACTTAAGTTCCCTAAAATAAAAGATCCAATCAAAAAACAATGGGCAACTGAAATGAACAGACACTTCTCAGAAGTACAAGTGGCTAATCAATACATGAAGAACTATTCACTATCACTGGTCATAAGAGAAATGTGAATTAAAACTACATTGAAGGGCTGGACATTTAGCTCAAGTGGTACTGCACCTACCTTGGAAGCACAAGGGCCTGAGTTTGACCTCTGATACCACCAAAAAAACCCCCACAAAAAACTACATTGAGATATCGTCTCACCCCAAAAAGAGCTGCTCTCACCACCACCATCACCATCACCATCATCACCATCATCACCATCATCATCATCATCATCACAAAATTTAAGAATGACATGTTGGCAAGGCTGTGGGGGAGAAAGAAACCCTTCTACATTGTCAGTGGGAATGTAAACTAGTATAATAACTACACAAACAAATACAGGGAGTCCTGTAAAAATGGAGAAGTAATGAGGGGTAAAGAAAAAATGTGGTGGTAATAAAGTAAAAAGAAACCAAGCTTATGTATTTAGGGGGTGGGAGTGGGGGTGGGTAAGGCAATGGGAACTAAATTGTGTCACATACTGGTACAAATTCCCAATATTGGGTGGATCATGATGTGTATATACAATATACCAATGAAGATAAAAATAAAAGAAAAAACCACTAAAACCAAAAACTCCATTTGACTTAGCTGTCTCTCTTTTAGGTATCCTCCCAAGAGAGTTACAATGATCATATTACATGGAAAACTGTATACCTGTATTTGTAGCATTCTAATTATTAATAGCTAGATTTTGGAAACAAGGTATATATATTTCCACCAACAGATTGGATAAAAAAAATGTACTTGAACACAATGGAGTATTACTCTGTCATAAATAAAGAGAAGCTTGTGGCAATCGTAGGCAAATGAATACAATTTAAGAACATAATGTTAAGTGAAGTAAGTTAGATATGCAAGGTTAAACATCACACTGATTCCTCTATATGAGAAATTCAAAATATACA
Source organism: Thryonomys swinderianus (assembly GCA_004025085.1). Taxonomy (NCBI): domain Eukaryota; kingdom Metazoa; phylum Chordata; class Mammalia; order Rodentia; family Thryonomyidae; genus Thryonomys; species Thryonomys swinderianus. The sequence continues at coordinate 26,467 of PVIC010004070.1, forward strand.
CATATATATGTAAGAGCAAAGTAGAAGATAGACAAATAGGAATTAGGAAGTTCAAATAATACCCTAAGTTCTGTGGCCTGTTTTTTCAAAAACATTTCAATATATATGCTGATCTATTTCACTTACACTAGTTTCTCTTAGTTTATTGAAAATAATGTTTTCTTTTTACTGTTAACTGTTTACTTCTTTTTGTAAAAGAGTCTTTTGTTTGTTTGTTTATAACTTGAACTCTATGCCTGGGACTGAAGTCGCTAGTCTCACCTGCCCAGTATACGACAAAGCCTGAGAGAAAATACACTAAGAGACAGAACTCAGAGAGAGAAAGTGGGCTTCCAGGACAACCACTTATCAGTGCACTGATTTTTATTGAGAATCAATTGAGGTAAAGGCAAGTTTCAAGTGATTTCCATGAAAATTAATGTAGACAAGGCTGGTAAAGGACAATACAAAACATTCTCAAATTAGAGACATAATAGACAAAATGTGTGGTTGTGATTCAAACACTGTCCTGTCCTTCTAGTCAGAAGGTTTGTTGTGGGAACAGAATTTAGGTGTGAGTTACCTTGACCTTGGCAAGTGGGCTTTAGCCAGACTCACTTCTTAAAACAAGCCAATGGGAGGGCTAACTCTCTACTGCTTTGAGGATCATTGATACTACAGTCCTGTACATTCCGAAGTAACATTTTGGCTATTCTTTTGAGATCATCGTATGCAGTGTATTAATGATTGTTATTTCCTAATTATTTTATTATGAAATTTTGTTTTAATATTTCAAAAAAGTGAGCTATTTCATTTCAAGTGAGTTTATGCATATTTTGTGAGTATATGTATGCTTAAGTTATGGTACCAACTATACCACAAGATGAAGAGGAAGGGAGTAGAGTTTTCAAATAAAAGTAAAATACAATAAATATGAAGAAAGAAAAAGAACACCGGGCCTGTATCAAATATAAGTCAGGGTTCATATACTACCTGTGTGAGTGTCTACTGCAAGCTGAGAGGTAAATATACAACGCCTAATGCTACTGGAAGCCTCACAGGCTGACAGGCAAATGTGAAACCGCCCTGCAGGGATATCTGTATAACTCAAGGCACAAACCACCTCCTCTAAAAGTGAATTCATAGTGGAAAAATAAAATACAGAAAATGATAAGTCACAAGAGGAATCTTATCCCCACAAGGGAGAGGCAGAAGACATGTTACACAGAGACGACGTCTCTCTTTTATTGTTGAAAATAATAAAACAATCAGGAGACTATAAAGCGATACAGTTAGATGGATTAAAAAGAAAGGGAGAAGAACTATGAAGCATAGCAATAATGCGGCATGTGGCGGGGAAAGTAGAGGGGCCTGAAAAATATGCTTGCCACTTCTAGATATGAAAAACAGCCACTGAAGTAGGAAGTAAATAAACATGTAACAACAGAAGTTAATGGAACATGGAGGAGTTGAAAATACAGCAGACAAACTGAAAGGCAGGAAAAGCTGGCTCCTGCCTCGGCAAACACCAATAAATTAGACAAATCTCTGCCAAAAACATGATGGAAAAAAGAGCCAAATACAGCACTTCACTATTACTCGAGAGCAGGTCTCACAGGTGCTCGGGCCGGCAAGTGATCAGAGTCTGGGAAACCATGAAACACACGAGGTCACCCGGTGTGAGACGCGGCGAGGAGCGAAGGGTACACGGCAGCTCGTCACGGGGCCCCAGCTGGAAGACCGACTCTGAGATGGCTGCAGACTCATGAGAAGGTGTAAGAGACCACACAGAGGGCTCCTGAACGCTCCTTCCCAGTTTTCCTCAGTGTTAAGATTTGCAGAACGATAGTGACACATAATCAAGAAATTGACGTTGATATATTCCACTAACCTCATTTAGATTTCTTCAGTTTTACAAATGTGCACGAGTGTGTGTGTGTGTGTGTGTGTGTGTGTGTTTAGCTTCAGGCAGGTCTATCACATGAATAGATCTACATGACAGTCACTGCAGGCAGATGCAAAAAAACAAAAAGCTCCACCCATGGACGGCTCCTGAAATAGGACACTGGCACCGGGGCCCCTTTCCGTGTCCATGCTGCGGCTGGGTTCCGGGCTCCCATGTGATGACAATACCGCAGCAAGGAGAAGAAGCACCTGTCAGCGAAGGGCGAAGCCATTCCAGGCGGAGAACCATCTCACTTGGTGCGTTTCCGACTCAGGTTTCCACAGAACCACCACACGTGGCGGGCTGCACACGTGGCACACTGCTCACTGCTAGCGTGTCATCTGCATCCCTTCCCTGATGACCCACATGTTTCTTGTTCAGCAGCTGGATTTATTTTCATTTTGAGTAATCATCAAGGGGGAAGTTTCGCCTATCTGATGCAGAAGGGAAGAAATAAGCAAATTACTATTCTTGGAACTTACTGTTCTGAGAGCTGAGGCCAGGTTAAGACAGAGCAGCTCTGTCCAGAGCATAAAGAATGGCTGACATAGATATAACAGTTTCTCCCTGTCTCTGTGTCTGTGTCTGTCTGTCTGTCTGTCTGTCTCTCTCTCTCTCTGTGCCCTCCCTTCTCTCTGATGCATGTTCCTGCAAGCACTTCCCCCCTCCCCACTCCTGCACCAATCAAGGTTAAAAGCCTTTTTATTTAAAAAATAGACTTCTAGTTATAATTTGGTTCAGTAAGAGTGTTTCATTATTTAAAACACTTTGAATATTTTTTCCTAGTTTGTCACAATTTCACAAATATAAGTGGGAAAGCAGACAGCAAAAGTGTTGATACCAGTGCTCCAAGTCACTGGCTTTATAAATGTAATACAACTGAGACAATAATAGAAGTTGTGGGGTGTGCCAGAAACAACGCCGGGGATGTTGCAGCCACTTAGTTGTGTAGCTAGGGAGTGAGGGGAGGGACACGTTGAGAAACTCAGAAATATATTGTTCAACCACAAAGGAGAAAGGATACAACTCCTTTTTTCTTTTTCAGCTCACTATAAACACCAACTCTTTCTTTATTTTGTAACATGCAAGTCCATTATTTAATTTTTGCATATTCACTATGCATTTGGACTTTGAAAGAAACTTTTTTTGAAATAATGAGTCTGGAAAATCACAAACTTTGACCAGCAGAAATATCACGTGAATAGACAGTAAAATATGTTCCTATAAAATTTTATAAACTGATAATAAAATATGGTACAAATAGTGGTTTTCAAAGAATGAGTTCCCCGTGAATGTCTTATTTATGTAAAGAGAATGAAATACATTAAAGGAAGAAAAGTGAGGTCACTTAATATTGGGAATTTACTTGATATTACCAGTAAGAGATTCCATACATGGCTGTGATTTAAATAGAATATGCAAAAGAACGTGAAAGAACAGATCTTTGAAGGTAATGCATTCAAATAAGTAATAGAGTAAATTACACTATTTTGATATTTTTGCAGCTATGAAAGAGTGCCACGGGTGGCATTTGAGAGGAATTCATGTGAAAGGAAGACTGCAATCCTATGAGGAAGGCTATGCTTTGAGATAAAGAAAATGACTGAGGCAGTAGGCACAAGAAGCTGCAGATGAGTCCTGATGTCATTTACATAACTGGCAGAGCCACAACCGGTACAGACAACACTAAATACTGGAGGCTCCACGTTGCGTTGCCTGTCCTACCTCCATGGCATTGCTTAAAGGAAAACCTGCATTATGGATGAGGAATTTATCCTCAAAATGGGAGCCTGAGTGGCTGGGATGATTAGCAACTCAGGCATCTTCTGCCTTGAAAATTTTGGAGCAGTCCAATCTTTTGTTAGTCCATATTAAATACAAGAATAATGCATTTAATTCAGCATATTCAGACATGCATATATTATACACTGATCATCTAGAGTGTTGGAAGAGTCTGGTATAATGGGGGAGATGACAGTTTCAATGAGAGAGTCTGAGGGACTCATAGGGTTCTTTCTGAAGACAGGAAAGTGGTCAGTTGTGTACAGACTTTGGACACAGTCCAGAGAGAGAAACCTGGCACAACCATTTATTGGCTGTGGGACTTTGGGTGAATTATTTCACCTCTCTGAGCCACTTCCCACTAGTATCCCTGAAGATAGAAAGGGAAAAATCAAGGACTAGGTCATACTTGTTAGAAGCCGGCCACATCCACATCAGAAATCAGCACTGCAGAGGAAGCAGAGTGGCTCACTCCTCCCAGCACAAGGACCCTTGTATCTGCTCTCTTTCTCCTTCCTAGTGATGGCTGCAAGGGCAATGGTTGAAGTCCCAGAATTCCCTCTCCATTCTCCACGCTTCCTTCTCCAGAGTGAGGCATGAAGATATATGAGAATTCTAAAGCTGAGCATATCGCTTCTCTGCTCAAACTGTGCATCCATTAATGCTGCCAACCTGCTACATTTGACACCTTTAATACTGAACACAGCATCAAGGCCTTGATTAGTCTTGCTTTCATATCTCTCACCTGCTCCACTGCAAGTTCCTCTGTCCTTTGGCCACTAGGCTGCAGGCACATTTTCCCTGTCACCATCTTCCTGCCACCCAAGAGCTTTGTTTGGTGTGCTGTTCTTTTGGAACAACAATCTTTTCACAGTCTTCCAAAATAAACAGACCCCCGGTTCATCCTCCAGGACAGAGATTAGAAGTCACTTACTCGTACAGAAAGGACATCATAGTTGTTGGTGAAGAAATATCAGAAATATTGTTACCTTTTGTGCAAAGAAGAGGCAGTGAACAGCAAGGAATGGGCATGGGGGGAATCTCCTGAATGGCCTCTATATCAGAATCTTGGACTGCATGGGTACATTTAGATGCTGAAGTCATGAAATGGAAACCTTAAGATTTGTCCATTTCTTTGTATGTAGCGTTCATGCAAAAAAAAAAAAAAGAATATTGGGCCTGAATCAATGTTATATACAGTTCAGTTATGGAAGGAAAAGGAATTTTACTGATGCCTGACATTCTCTTTAACATCCGTAAGACTCAATGAATTAAAGGATGGGTAGATGAGAAGACAAATGACAAAATAGGTATGGCAAAATGTTAATAGAAGTTTAAGGGGTGAATAGGTGAGTAAAAATAATTTGTTAGTTCTTCTAAATAATGACACCAAAAAAGATATCCCCTCTGCCTCCATACCATGTGAGGATCCCATGTTACATTTATCACTTCTATGAATTACAGTATATCCTTCTGGTTATAAGTCATCTTCACGATCTGTTAATAGTGGTTGAATAAGTAATGGTGAAATGATTGAAAATCGGTAGTCTGTAGTTTAGAATAAATGCCATGAAGTCAAGTACCATATCTGTGTTGTCTACCAGTACATCTCCAGGAACTTGTCATTGCTCAGAAAATACTCATGTTTTGGTGGCAGGTATATCAGGCACTGCCATATTAATCCTCTACCATGCCGATAAGCACAGCAAGGACCTCTGTTTTTCAGGTCCATCTCTGTAGTTCCTACAGCGAGAGAAGCATGAGCTCTATTTCCCGCCTCAATTCTGTCAGCCGTGGTAAGAACTGGAGGTTGATAAGTCACATTTTCTTGAAATGCATTTTATTTCTTCAACGGGCTTCTGGTGATTTCAGTTACAGTTGGATCCTGTAAGCTTCTCTCAGAGCAAAAGTTGTTGGTTTCAGAGCAACTTTTTCTTAGATTGGACAGGATCTAGAGTTTCTTATTGGCTCCAGAGCTCACACACATGAAAACAATTCAATCAGCGTTTTGTGTTGTATATTTATCATCAAACTTTAGGTCTCATATTCTCTGAGAAAGATATGATATGGAAGGGAAAATACTTTAAATAATGACTCACATTGAAAAGACAGGCTCACCTTATTTTCTATCATCCATCAAAATTGTAATAAGACAAAGGTATGCAAAATGGTTACAGAGTAACACTGAGTTAAACTAGAAAAACTCAGTTTTGACAGGTTTTACGATTTTCAGCCTCTCCAGGTGACTTTGTCTTTCACTGATGGGCAGAAGAAGAAAATGAAATGACTACACTTGCCTGGAAGACAAAATTTAAATGTGCAACCACTGTTTAAAATGAGTTGGCAGTTGTATAAGGTACAATGAGGAAGACTTCTTCCTCCATTTGAAACTGTGCTCTGGGTACTTAGTTTGAGTTTGTGGTTAACAAAACATGTAGACAAGAAAACTATTAGTAGAAAGACACAATTTAGGAGTCACAAGACCTGCGTTTTCCTCTTGGTTTTACCACTAAATTATTTCACACAATTTCCCTCACCTCTGTGATTTATTAATTAAAGAGCTAGGTTAGAGGCATGTGTCTCAAACTTTAATCTGAATATCTAAGGTATTTTATAATAATGATTCTGATATGGAAGATCTGAATATTGTCCAAGATTCTGCATTTGTACCAATAGGTGATGGTTCCTGGATCTCTAAGTAACAAGGGATTAGATGATACTTAACAGAACCTCCACAAACTTTTCCCATAAAAGGTCTCTTGCTTCTAAAATAGGAGCTGCTTCAAAAATAGAAAACACTTTCTGTTTGTTTTAGTGAATGAATGTGGTAGTTCAGGTTGGTATTGTGAAAAACAAACAAACAAACCAATCAACCAAAAAACAAATTCAAGGTATGAAAAGTGAGGATCTACTTGGGAAAGAACAAATATCCAACACCAACACCCACCTAATAATGAATAAAGCACTGTATCAGTGTCAAGATTCAACCTGTCAGATTCTCAACTGCTGAATCGCAGAGGTTGTTCACTGAATGCCAGCCACCTTGGTTTCACAGAGTGGATCCCAAACTATCAGCTGAATGACTGGACTCCAGAAATGGACATAGTATTTAACAGCTATAGATTAGGGCCAGGGATGTTTGGGGACTATCATTACTAATATTTTATGGGTTCAAGACCAAAGAGTGGCCAGAAAGGGAAAGTATGACTCAATTTCTGCTTGAAAATATCCTTCAAACCTTCTTAGCAGTCTTTCAAAAATTCCAAGAGCTTCTCATGATGATGAAGTTGTGCTAGTCACAAGGGAATAACTGCTATCAGGAAATAGCCTCTACTAGTTGCCCTTCTGGGATGTCAAATTTTGAGGATCCCTGACAGCTGCAATGAGAGGTTTTAACTGTAGTTCTCATTATTCTTGACTATTGAGATGTATCAGAAGATCCAAGCTTAATTCCTGGCTATTTATTAACTAACAGACTTTGGACCAACTAGTAGAACACCTCCACATCAATCCATCATTGTTTGTCAACCTTTGGGTACAAGCTAACCTCAGATATCTGTCTCACAGTTGGTCTGCAAGTCAGAAGTTTGAGTGCAGCTTAGATGGCACCTCTGGATCTTTTAAGAAGCTGCTCTCAAAGTGTGCGAAGACTCCACTCTTACTCCAAATTCACATCTGTGATATTTCCAGCAGGTTGATTTTTCTCACAGACATTAGATAACAGGCATCTGCTCCTTGCTGATCGCTTATTGGCTCAACATTTCTCCCAGTTTCTTGATGCATGGGGCGTCTCTATGGGACAGCTCTCAAGGCAGCTGACATCCCACAGAGCAAAGGAGAGCTAAAGAGCCAGGGAAAGGAGCCAGGAGAGAAGCCAATCTTTTTATAACCTAACTTTGAAAGTGACATCTTATCTTTTGATCACATTCTTTCATTAGAAGCTAGTTACTAGATCTAATCTGCACTCACAGGAAGGGGATTATACAAGGCTGTGGAATCAGAGGCAGAGATCACTGGGGCTGTTTTAGAGGCTGCCAATCACAAAACCTAAAATCATTCCACAGTTCTTTTGTGAAAATGCAGAGATAAAGTCAGTGAAAAAACACAGGCTTTACAGAAATACACATGTGAAAGTATCTTATAATAATTCATTCTAAAGGGTCAATCAGAATCTTCTAGGTAATCTCACTCAGCCTTGCCAGGTATTCTGAGCCATTCATTTAATGAAAGCGTTTAAAAAAAATAAATAAATTCACTAAAGGTTCTAAACTACCCTCTCTACACTTTTCTGGAGAGTTTTCCAGTATCTGTATTTCAAAGGCAATAAATGGTTTAATTTTCCTTATGACATGAATTGCCAATGACAGCACTCTTTAATCATTAAAGAGTTAACAATGCACTTTGAATTGCTTTAATCAGATAAAAATTAATTCCTTAAGTAAATGAATTAGCCACATAATTGACAGTCAATTCCAGTAATAAAACACTAATTAAGTGATTCTGTTAAGTAAAAAGTATAATGCGATGGATCTGCAAAACAATGGCCTAACTAATAAATTTTCATGGTAAGTAAATGTCTTGGAATGGTGACTAATCACTCACCATATTGACGGTCAGTTGAAAAAGATGCTTTCAGAAAACAATGACAGAAGTGTCTATGCCAGCAAACATCCCTAACAGCCCTGCCCTGGGCCCTTTGCCAAGCAGGGCCAAGTAAATGAATGAGTCTAAACAGGGTAAATGTGTTAGATTTTGGAGGAATAGGGAAATTGTTATGATGGTAGCATGATAACTGTACTATAAAGAGGACTTGAACACTTCACTACAGCCAACATGGAGGAAAAGTAGAACGCAAAGGATAAGAGGAGAGAGGATTTGATGCCAAACCTTTCTGCTCTAAGAAAGATCAGACTCAGCACCACGAGAGCTCCCAACCACTGTGGCTCAAGGTGAGATTCCTGTGATGGGTGTGTCTTAACATGAAGAAAAGGACAGAAGATAAATGGGCTTGCCACATGCTTCAGAAGGTCTAGATGGCAGTGGGACTGAGCCTCTATAGGTATAGAGTTTGCTGTTCTTTGGAAGCATCTTGGCTTCAACCCATTTATCATAGTGCCTTTTGGAAGTTTTTAGAGAACCCCATACTTCTTATGGGCTCCACAGGTTTGGACCTCTAACTCTTATCTAGTCAAGAATAATGAGCACTTTTCATCATCAGAACTTTTATCCCTGGACCTCTGTAGCTGGAAACACCCTTAGATTCCTCCAACATAGCTGCCATACTCTTCCTTGGCAGTCTTTAGTAGGGACACTCTTTCCAGACGTGGCATACATCTCTTTCCTTTTGTGTTCAAATGTCATCTCCTGCAAAACTGAGATCTTTCCCCCTTTATGATGCCTATTTCTACTCAGTCTGCCCCTTTAATCTAGAATACTTATTACTCTCTATCACACTTTTAATGTACTAATCCTTTATTGTCCACTGCTTATTTTTTATCTATCTTCCCACTGCCCATTACCATTAGAATATGATCTGTAGAAGGAGAGAACATTTTAAATTTTACTTCATTCACTGATACAGCGTAAGAGGTGTGACACATACTAGATGCTCAAGGAACCTTGTTGAATGAATGAATGAATCACTGCAACACTCTGAAACTTGTTATGAAATAGATCCTGAAGACTGCAATCTTAGAAATAAGTGGAATAAGGAATGGCCTATATCTCAGGATTTAAAGATATCACTGCCCATGAAGGCCACTCTCGCAGTGGCTTCAGATGTGGCTGAATATTTTTCATTACTTGGGAAAGTACATTATAGTAGTAGAGAGATAAGCCAAAAGAGATTAGGACTGAAACCCAGCTCTGCCACTTAATAGCTATATGACACCCAGCAAGTTACTTAATCTCTTTGAACCTCTTCACATTCGTGAAAGAATCCTAGCCATAGTCACCACCTCATAAGTTATGGGGAATGAATAATGTAACACACATATCTAGTAGAATCTTTGGCCTACAGTTAGTGCTCAATGACATGTTAGCTTCTTTTACATTCTGTCTTAAAGATAACGAGGCAGGTCCCTGAGTACATAAGGGTGAGTTGACTCTGCAGATCACATGGGATTTTGGGGTGACCCACAAGGCAGTAAAGTTAGAGACAGGGAAGCTGTGATTCAGGAAGATGAAAAGTTAGAAGCTCACATCCCTCTAGTGGAGGCATGTGCTGTAAGGAAGCCAGTATGTGGCGATGGTGCCTTTAGATCTAGTGATCAGGACAAAGGTACGAGGGTTAGGACTAAGGAATGGAGCTGCAAACAAGCTCTCTGGATTTAGCCCTGACTGGTGCGGTGGTTTTCCTTCCTCCAAATGGGATTAAAATTTAAGAGGAAATCTCCCTATTTTCTGGTCCTTTCTTTTTGCATTAGACAAAACGACTGAATAGGGAAGAGAGAAAAGCGAACCATTGGGCTCCATCTTCACTACATTAACAAATGATTCATTCAACAAATACTGATCAATCATCTATCCCGCATGGGTACCATACTAGTTTCCGGAGATGCAGTGGTGGCCAAAACAAATATGATCTGTGCACTGTGACTTTACAGTCTAGCAAAGGAGACTGGTGCTTTTAAAAGCTACTTAAATCATTAAACATTTACCTACATGGTATTTCTGATACCCATTCAGAGGAATAAGGACACAGTACTATAAGCAAGAGTAAGTGACGACTGTTTCAATTGGATATTTAGGAAAGTCCCTAAAAGGTGACATTTAATCATAAGCCAAAAGAATACATAGTGACTGAACAATGAAAGAGAGAGAGGAGAAGCATGTCCTGGAAGAAGGGAACAGAACTGCAGAAGCCTTTATGACAGGAAATGCTTAATGTTTACAAAGAATGAGAACATAGGTTACTCACTGTTGCTGGAGGAAACCAGATAATGGCCAGAAATGAGAAGAAATGATTCAATAGAAGTGAAATCATTCTGGTCTCTGTGGGCCAGGAGGTAAATTTAACTTCATTCTGAAGGCAATGAAGAGGCAGTAACAGGTTTTAAATTGGGCAGTGACAAATTGAGATTTGCATTTTTAAATTGCAGAACAGTCTAGGCAAGTAGTTGTTTTATGAACAAAGCATAACAACGACATTGACTTATCAGGTGAACCTCAATGTGCAAGGAGAGCGACAGGGCAGAATGAGAGGAGTCAGAGTGAGCGGTTAGGGGCCAGATGTGAAGGTGGATCTGTCTGACAGAGCCCAGCTGGCTGCAGACTCAGCAGATGACCTCTTGGGTCCTACTGCACTAGAAGCAGAAGTGACTGCTAGTTTGGAAGGACTCCGACTGTCGGAGGCTCTGTCACATCTGTAGATCAGAGGGAATTTCATCTAGCTTAGATCAAAGACGGTGAAGATGAAAAGGGGTTTTCACCTTGGAAAAACTGAATTGGCCCAATGAGAGATTAACTGAATAAAGACACGCGTTTCAAAAACCAAACATGACCGTATATTTCCAAGTATCAGCCCTCAAAATACAGACTGATCAAGAGAAGGTGAGGCAAGTCAGGCGATCTAATCAATATTCTAGACATAAAAACAGTCCCGAGAATGAAATGCTCTAGGGTACCTTCTCTTTCCCACCACCTCATTGCAAAGAATCAGCAGCATCCATTGGATTGTAGTGACTGTTAATTCTGCAAGCAGCATGGGCATATGTGTGTAGATCTGGATGTGGATGTGTGCGATAAAATTTCCGTATGTACCAGTATCCTGTGCTGAGTCATTTTCCTACTTATAAATCTGATACGCACAGAAACAATATTTGTTCCTTTAAAATCAACTGCACATCCACAAATTTACTATCACCAGGATGATCTTTGTCAGTTAAACTTAATCTTTTCCTTCCACTTCTTAGAAATCTGTGTTAGATCCTTGTGGGAAACAATACATTTCAAACTCTGTAGTATTTGGTACCTTCAAAGTAGAGTCCATGATTTGTCTTTTCAATCCTATAATCCCATGGAAGTAATACTCCAAGTACGACAGGGAGGATGAACCATGCAGTACTGCAAGTTCAATGGAAGGAGCTTCCTGGGAAAGCACTGAGGACTGCCTGACCTCAGAGAGCCCGCACTGTGGACAGAGAAACAAACACACACTTCCTACCCTCCTTCTACATTCTAAAGTTCTGGAAAAATCACCATATTAATGTCTTTTGGATTCATATATGACAGAATATATTTATAAGAAGTTGTACAAGAGAATAAAATCTCTTTCTAGATTTGGAAAATCTTCAGAGAAGACTCTGCCAAGCTATACTAGTAAAAGCAGAATTATCACTAACTGAAGTGGAAACTGGTGAATGGGAAAATATCTTCATTTGTTACTGGGTAGGTTAACTAATAGACTTTCTCTGTAACTTTCTGCCCTTATGTATGTGTTTGCTTTTATAACAGTGTAGTAGTTTGTCTTCAAGATGATCACCTTGTGTTCCCCTGTACATATGCTATATGTCCTGGAGAGAGATGAAGACTGTTAATCTCTGCTCTTCGATTGCTGGCCTGTGGCTGCTTTTAATAATTATAGACAGAAGAAGTGATGCTGGAAAGTTTCAGCCATAGTTTTCTGGGGGATCAATAGTCCACCTGGCTTTCTTGAAACACTCTGAGAGAAGCCAGCCATCATGCAAGACATCTGATTATTGTGAGTCTGCCATGCTACCAAGAAGCCTAAGTTAGATGCAGAGAGAAAGAACAAATCCATGCTGCTCCAGATGTTCTAGGGGTCATATATGCAGATAAAAGATCCATTTGAGTATTCCATCTCTAGCAGATGCTACCTTAAAAAAACCCCAAACACAAAAATCCCTGAAGTTCCAAACATATGGCCTTAGGAAAACTGTCCCAGCCATTTCCAGCCACTCACGTTATCTCAGCTGAGGGTCTACATTTTCAAGTAGGAACAAGATGCTCATGTTGTATGTGGTTCAAACTCCTGGCCCACAGAATTGTGAGAAAATGCAGTGTTTTTGTTTCATGTTATTACATTTTGATGTGAAACATTACACCAAAACAAAGAGCAAATCTCTTGTTTCTCCTTTTCCACTTTGATGAACTGCAACTCCTACTTTTTAAAAATCCAATTTGACAAAAATGATTTCCTTGACCATCCTGAAGTAGCCCAAGGAACTTATTTCCACTTCCTGCTGATATTCTATCACTTCATTGTGATCTCTTTCTCACCTAGAAAGTCAACATCGTCTGGATATCCTCTTTCTAACCTAGCAAGCAGGTTGTAATAACCAAGAAAATAACTTGTTTCTCAAATGATAATATAACGAAGACAGCTTTCTATGACCATACAGAAAGGAACAATGTTACAGGTGCCTGATGTTTCCCAGTATCTTTTTGGGTTAAGACATGTTTCCATGGCTACTTTTGAGCCCATCCAACCAGTGGAGAGTCACAATCTGTTGTTACATCTGCTATTTCTTTTTTCTAGTTTTCCTTCTTCTTTCACCAGCAAAGCCAGATAGCAACTCATCTGACACCTTGGCTGGGTTTGTATGTTCTCTAAAGGCCACCTGTTGATATCCTTTCCTGCTCATTATTGCTTACCTTCTTCAAGGAGCCAATGGCTGACTTCCTGAGACTCTTCTGAGTAGCAGCTAATTTTCCAGAAACCATAAAAAGAGATTTGTTAAATGCTTCTGCAATGGCATACTGTGCATTGTAGCTGGAGAGGAGGAGATGCTAAGATGAAGGGTCATCTGATTGGCAAAAGAACATTCTTTGATTTCTGTCACTGTACCCAGTTCTGGATGCTAAAAGTGGAATAACTATGTCCGGTATCAGTTGTATCACAATTGATAAGTATTCCTTTTCATTTTCCTGTGTCCACAGAATTTCTATTTATTTATTTATCCATCCATTCATCTATCTCCATAGGTCTATTGTCTGTTCCCTAGCATATAAGCTTTTTGATAGTAGAATTGCTATTTCTCATTTGTACCATCAACATTTATCATCTATCCATCAAAACCATTTTTAGTATATATTCTGTGCTACAAACTGTGCTCTAGGCAAAGGATATAGTAGCAGAAGAACATAAATGGTCCTTACCTCTTGCAGCTTGCCATGCAGTAGAAGAATTAGACCTTTAAAAAACACTTTTTAAAGCTGAGGCCAGTGCTGAGAGATGAAGGAACACCTTTCTCTGATAGTATCTTAAAAATTAAGCCAATCTGATAGAGATAAAAGGCCATGAAAGGGATAAACACAATAACTGATATCCAAAGGAGTCAGAGGCCACACTCTCATGGGGGTGGGAAAGTATTTCTGTTAAGGGTGAATGAGTGACTAATTGTAAGCTAGATGGTTCCTATTGCCTTCAGCTCTACCAATGTAGCACAAAAGCAGTGACAGAAATATATAGACAATAGGCACAGCCATGTTCCAATAGTATTTTATTTACATCAACAGACACTGTGGGCTGGATTTGGCCTATGATCTATCGTTTGTCAAACTCTGTCCTAACCAGAGCAATAGCATATACAAAAGTCCTATAGGAAGAGTGTGGAAAATTTAAGTATTTAGTGAGAAATATAATGTGGCTGGAGTTCACAGAGAAAGGGACTATTAGATATGACAGCCTGGAAGATGTGAGGAAAGAACTGGATTTGAGCTTTTATCTTAAGACTCATCTTGAAATGCTCTGTCCATTAGGAAAAAAAAACAGACAAGAAATAACCAAGAAAAGTGGGATAATTAGGGGCTATAGACCTCATTGAGGTCAGAGATGAAGACGAGTTGGACAGGGATGGAGGTAGTTACTGTGGAGAAAAGCCCATGGGTCCTGGATATACTGAAGATTCTGAATAATAAAAACTTGGTGTTGAATTGGATGTGGAAAGTGTGAGAGAAGATTATGCCATAATTAATCTATGCTGTATCTCCGCTGTATATCCTTGCTAAAGGGAAATTCTATTCATTTCATTTCCAGCTCTATATAATTAAGTAGTCAATTCAGATAGCTGGAAAGGTAAAAAGAGATGAATCACGTGGTTAATGGGCTAGGCCAGCTTCTCTTTACTAGACACAGTTCTCTTGTCAGCTTCTGCATATACCCATCTATTCCTTATCACATTGGCTTTCGGATGGTAGCATTGCCATTTCCTGTTTGTACCATCAATATCTATCATTTTGGCTGGTCAAGTCTCATGCTCCCTTGATATCTTTCTGCTCTGGAGACCAGTATCTGTGTAAGATACATTCTGTGTTATGGTGACGTGGGCTGGGCTCTTCACCTAGTCAACAGCACCCTACTGAGTAGACTAGTGCTGAGTAACTGAACACCCTGACTTCTTCCTTTATAAATACTTATACACCCCGAGATCAAAGGAGATGATAATGCTGCGAACAGGTAGATATTTGCTCATCCTTGCTCTTTGCTTTTTGTTTCTGTTTCTTCACATGCTATTTTTAAATCATGGTGATAATCAACCCTATGGCTTTTTCACTGACTCTAAAATCAATTGCTATTTTAGCAGTATTCCTATGTGTATGTCTTGGTTCAGAGTTTTAGATCTTTCGCTGACTTGCTCAGTGGACTTGGCTTTCTGTGGGTCTCAGTTTTCCTCCTCATGGCAACAGCTTCAATCATCTTGTGCACAACAAGTGACAAACATTTGTATCCATGAACCAGACTCCTCTGCGGACCTCCAGGCCCCCAGATGCAACTGCCCACAAGACATCATTCCAGTGACTCAGAAGAACCTCTGACCTTTCTGCCGAGATCCACTCTCCCCCGCACCTGCTTCTTGTGCTCATTATCTCAATGTCATCACCACCCACCCAGAGTGAGTATCAGCAGAAAAGATGAGACTCGGGACTAAGGTCTAAGACCTTTCAACGGTTAGAGGCTGGGAACACAGGAAGCAACAAGGAAGAAGAATGTGAAGAAATGGCTGTGGAGGAAGGTGAAACACAAGGGCAATAAAAGTCAAGTGAAGAAAGTATTTCAAGAAGCGTTTTCTGGCAGGTCCATCACATAAAACTTCATTCAAACACAAGATTGGATTCCTGGTAGCTGTATGGCCTTCATCAAGTTACTTAAATTCCCTGAGCCTCAGTTTCCTTAATTTGCATTGTAGAGTTGCTGAGAATACTGAAGCATTAAAGAGCCTTGTCCACTAATTACTCACAAAAAGGTTAGCTAGAAGAGTGATCTGTTTTTAACTTATTGAGGCTGTAGCTTTGAGCTGAGAAAAAGTCTCTAATCTTGATTTATTCTGCTACCTAGCAACTACATATTTACATTTTCAGCGTCTCTTCTTTATCCCTGATTACTTTAACAAGCACTTTCTAAGTGCCCTGTTATAATTCAGGACCACCTGTGAGGTGGAGAGAATAATTCTATTTTCTTCTCAGGATGTACTGGGCCAGCATAAATTGTCAAAAACAACTTCAGCTTTGTAGCTTCAAAGAGGCTCCTTTGAAAAGATACTGAGAAGGCATGATGGGCCCAAAGCACAATGAAGTGAAGGACTATGATTATTAAAACGTTCTCTCTACTTATCTGCCATGGGGAAATAAATCTATCCAACTTAAAGAGCATGTGAGGCCAGATTCCAAGAAAACATCAGGACATTGAACATGAGGATCGCTCTAATTTTCAAATAGGTTAACTTTGTTGGAAAGCGAACTTACACTGGCCACAGATGAGAGGCCCTTTCCTAGCAGCTTCCAGCTACAATTCCAGCCTTCTCTTTGGTCAGGGGCTCTCAGCAAAGAGCACCTGGACACCAAATCTAGTTGTATGAGCCCACCATGCTCCTTAGACTTCTGAGCTGTTCACTTCACCTGGGACAAGTCTCTCTCTAGCTCCCTTAAAAGATAAGTCCATGGCCTTATATAATATTCTCTAACTTACATAGGCAGGATAATTCCTTACTGAAACTCTGGTTAATGTTTCTGGCACACTCCACAAGCCTTTTCTCTATCACTTATCACATTTGTTGAAACTAATCCATTTACAAGTCTCCTCCTAGAAGACAGTAATATCCTTCAAAATGGAAGCTCTGTCTTATTTATCTTTACAATCCTTACAATACTTCTTTTGTAGTTGGGATTCAATGAATATTTAAAGGAACACCTCAACTACTCCCATAATGAAGAGATGAAATGTATACTTCAATTGGAGAAGGTTCTACCTTTGCAGAAATAAGATTAGACATCACAAAAATTACTGGGAGACAAATTTGTATTGATTGTACAGTATATGCAATATCTCATTCCAGTGAAGGAGATCATGGGACAGGATTAGAATGGTCACAGTCCCATCCCCAAAACTACATCTGCATTTGTTAATGACTCAACCTGTGATTTTGAGAAAACTCTCTGGCATTCAATTCTTTATCCTGAAGAAGAAGATTTTGGGTCATATTAAATCTATGGTAACTTAAATTTTGGCTATGCTTACTGTAACTATTATATTCCTTTTAGAGTTTAATATGCTTCAAAATTTGTCTTAATTTAATTCATTAGCATTTATAATTAATTATTTGCCTACTTTCTCAAGGGTACTTAACTGTCCATTTTGGAGTTTCAAGGAGTAAACAACTCCTGTCAATGTTGAGTGGCCACAAATTTAATGTGTGTCCTTCACCATGTCACTCAAATGGATGATTGCAAGCTATTCAACAATCCCTTTAAATATTCAATAAAACTGGAGGAGGTAAGCATGTAACATTTAATTCTTTTCTTAGAAGCAACCAGAAAGTATCATTATTTCCATAAATAGAATTTCAGCCTTTTCTGCTTTTGGTCATCCTTCTGAAGGAGGCACTACTGAATTCTTGGTTTCATTGTGTAATTAATTCATCAACTGCTGCTCTTTGTAAATTTCCATTCCCTCTAGTCTAACTCTTTAGATTGTCTTTGTTCAAGCAATAGGAGAAAATCCAAGCGATCGCTAATGGCAGACCTCTGTACAGAAGCTTCTATCTAATGACAGGCTTCACAGCCTTCAGGTCCAGCATCCTTAAGGACAGCGATGCACCTACGCTGGGAACCAGTGGAATTAGAACTTTCTTCTCCCAGAGGCCCCTAGGTGGTGCTAATGCTTTGAGAACTACTTCTTCGCATAAAGAAATCAATGTATATGGATTTAAGTTTCCTTATCTATAAAATGGGTATAATAATATCCACCTTACAGAAGGCAGTATGGAAGAGTAGTCTTTGTTATAGACTTAGAGGAATCAACACACTTGGGTGTGAGGTCAAGCCCATCCATTAAAAAACTATGAAGCCTTAGACAAGTTCTTTTCCATATTAAGCCTCTGTTTCCTCACCTTTAAATTATCAGGCATAATCACAACACCCCCTTAATACTTCCAACATACCAGTGAGCTAAGGAAACACGCAAAGCATTCTATGGAAATGAGGATACCATTAATGTTCAGTTGATAATAACTAGTACCATAAGTATTAATAACAATCATTTTATGTTGAGACTCCAAACTAGGAGGATTACATGACAGACATCATTAGATGAAAATCAGAAGAAATAAGAATGTCCCAGTAAACGTGGCTCTAATAAGGTGGAATAGCACAGATACAATATTAAATCCTTTGCTTGTACCCCAAAAGTCATCTTCACTGGACTGAATAAGGCACCCCCGGCTGGACTCCACAAAGTCTACGTTAGGCAGACATGTGATAGACTTTTGGACATTAATTCAAATGTGTGTGGTGTATTCTGAATTCAGGTTTGAAATCCAGACTGAGGTTGATAGCCATTCTCTGAATTCCCCGAGACCCAGGTTAGTGTAGAGGTTTATGGTTGTTTTAAAAGGCACACACCCCACAGGCACTGACCAAATGTAGGCAGAGGGGCAAAGTGGGATTTTGAACAGACTGAAAACAGAAATGTATTCTGAAGAAGGCCCGTGATTGATGTGGGAGCTACTGAGAAAAATGGAAGGACCTGAGCCCACAGATTGCTTCAGTGAAGGAATCAGATAGCTTAGGGTGGAAGTGTATGTTCCTAGGAGCCAAACTCTGGTATCATTACCCTATATGACACCAGGTGGCAGACAAAGGCCTGGTTCCTAATCAGTCCATGTTCACATGCAAAAACAGAATTAAATGAATCAAAGTTACAGGGAACAGATTTAAGTTTAGCAGCGGACAGGATTCACTATGAGAAGAGTTGGAACCAGATGTGGGCTTGGAACTAGGAGATCTTAGTGTGAATTCCAGTTCTACCATTCATTCATTCATTCATTCATTCATTCATTCATTCATTCATTCATTCATTCACGTATTCAAGCAAATAGTCCGTGAGCATCTGCTGGGCTTGGAGTATGTATTGAGCAGCCATCATGGAGATCTCAGGAAGCCTCTCTTAAGATTTCACCTTTTAGGTTGGGAAACATGATATTATTTACATCAGGATAAAAATTTCTGAATTCTTTTGAAGATTAGAGGTATAAATGAAAAGTAGGTAGCAAAATGACAAATTCAGAGAAGGTCTACATCAAAGGTAGAGATCCCCATCACAATTCATTAAGTCATTTCTTTCCCCAGAGAAGATTAAGACTCATTTCTTCAGCTTGCTCACTATCCACCTAGGAGGGTTTAGACAAGTTCCCTAAGAGTTTACCACAATCCTAGCCAACCCCCGCTATATTCTGAAAAGACCGGATCTGTTTGCCCTGCTTTAATTGCTTTTGTTACATAACGTGATCCTAAAATAATCAGGCTGCATTTTGCCTGGTGCTTCCTGCTGCCTGCTCGGTCTCTGGCAAACCATCCCGTGAGACATGAAGCTTAGACATTCCCTTCTCTGCTCCTCGACAGACTTGATAGCGAGGTCTTTGTGCCAAAGGACAGGGAGGGCCCCCTGTCCCCGTCAGCAGCAAATCTCCCCTCTGAGGTTACTGCGCCGCCTATTAGATATATTGTTGGTCACAAGGTCAGGCGAAAGGTGGCTTCTTTTGCAGGTTGCTTTTACACAAATTAACGAAACAAAGATCGTCTTTGTCGGACCTCTTCTTTCCCGCCTCAGCTGTGAGCTTCTGTAGGCAGGAGGCCTTCTTTAGTCCCCTCTCTCCATCAAGCCTGGGATTGGTTCGCCATAGAAACACCGGGAGGCGGGACCAGCAGTCTACAGTCCCACTTTCCTAGGAGGTGCTTGAGGGACAGTTTCCACAGAACCGATCTGTGGAAGCATCCTCAGGGCAGTTTGGATGAATGGAAGAAGCAAGAGGCACCATCTTCCCAGCCAGCAGGGCCATTTCACCTTGACACCTTTTCCCCTTCATCAACCCTCGTGGTGGAGTGATTACTAAAGCTTAGAGGAAAGACCCAAACTGGCTGGGTTTGAAAGGAGATTCTCTATTTTGGGATCTGGGTTTCTTTATCTATTCTTCATACAACATTGGGAAGATCTTTTAATGTCTTAGAGCACCAGTTAACTCATCAGATAATAATTACAATTTTGTAAATTACAGATTTACCTTGAGGGTGGACTGAGATCCTTATCACAGACTCTGGTACTGTCTGAGAATCTGATCAGGTCCTTAGCAGCGTCCAGTTCCAGGGCTCTGTGCGGGACAGAGCTGTGGTAACAGCTTCTAGCCACGTGGTGGACAAGTCACCTGACTCGCCAGCGGGATCTGACGTGCTCCCTCTCCCAGTCCTCTTGATCTCAGTCAGGGAAATGGAGTGTCAGGCTACCAGCCACTGCACAGGAGGAGGAGCTCTGGCTTCACCAATCCCACCTCTTCTATTGCTACTCTGTGTCACTTTGCACTGACTTAACTGATTCAGTTCTCTGAAATTTAGTTTCTCCACTTTAAATATGGGAATAAAATCTAAATTACATTACTAGTTATTTTCCTCTTTAGGCTTTCATTACTAGAAAGAGCAGAGCCACATTGGAATTTCAAAGTTACCAGCCTGTATATTTTGATTCAATCATTACACAATAAAAATATGTAATTACATTTTAATATATCATTTTCTTGATCTGTTTTTATTTTCCTCATTCTTATTATTTATTTACCTTACTTTTATTTTGTTACAAGTGCTTTTACTGTGGATTTCCTCAGATTCTTTGCAGAACTAGGTGGCCAGACTCTGATTTCAGGACAAATAGGTCCTTAAGCCTCATCAAATCCCTGGGTCTTGGAGTCTCTTTGAACCCCAGTTTCCTTGTCTGTAAAATGAATATAATAATAAACCTATAAGCTATCTTATGGTACTAGAATAAGAACCTATTCTTGAATATTTGGCATAAATTATACAAACTTACAAATAGAAATGCTTATACTATCCATGAAACTGTGCCCCAAACTGTGCAAGCACCTCCTTTAACTGAATTTAGGACCCACGCTCAAGGCCAGGTATATACAAAGGCATCTTTGCTTGGACTGAAAATGAACAAGGAGAAGATGCCATATGAATCCGAGAGATGAAGAAGACTGAAGTATGGATATGTAAGCAGAGGGCCCTAAGACCGACTTGGAAAACAATCCCAATGAGCAAAATATTGCAGGACAAAAATAACAAGTACACAGGGCAGTAAGATTAAAATCAGATTACTTTAAAAAGCCAGTGTTTAAATGGAAAACAGCATACATTGTTTGTCCTTGAAATGTGACATGCACTCCATTTTTTAGAATACTAAAGCACTCCTCAGCAATAGCCTATGTCTGACAAAGCCCCATCACCCTTGAATCCCAGAGGTCATTGTTCCTATACTATATTGGGAGGATTGATTGAATAGATGTCACTGAATTTAGCAGTTACTTCGGATAGAAAACTTCAGAAAACAAACCTATGCAGGAAGAGGCAGAATTTGAATTAGATGAGGGCCCACCTCAATAATGAAATAATTGCCCAAGGCACGTTCTTCTGTAATCGTTTCTGATGTGACAGCCATTCTGGGGCCCTACTTCTCTAAATGCTGCCTCAACATTTGCACATAATCTCAGGGCCTCTTGAAGACGCACATCCCACAGCCAGACAGTCACTTCCCTAATGTCACAAAAATAGATTCAATTTTACATACATCAGGGTGATTTCAGAAGCAATTTCTGCATCTTCAGTGTAAGCATTAGTTACATTTTCCCTCCTTCAAATCTAATCCAAGTGGTTCCACAGGGGCTTTTAAAAGGTACCTGATGCATTTTAGGACATTCAAAAAAAATCCCCATAATATGTTTATAGTTGCAGCCTGAAGATACCAGATGCATAGAAAGAGTGCTAAATTATACTGTGAGTCAAAGAAATGCAAAATTTATAATAATTAAATATAATAAGTCAAATAAAACTTGTTTTTGTGGCTTTACAAAAATATCATTAAAATGGATGTATATATAAACATTTGTGTGTTTATATCTCTGTGTATTTATACACAGACATGTATACAAATGTCTACGTGCCTTTATACACCTATACATACATATGCTTGTGTATGAGCATATATTTTATATTACACATATATGCATATATATATAATCATTTGTCTCTGGCATTCAAAATATCTAGTTACATTTTATTGGATGTTGTTCCTCCCATTCGTTGCTAGCAAATCTCAATCTTGGTCATTTTCAATTTAAGAGTCCATATTTTGAGCCTTGATGAAGAATGTCATTTTTTTCTTGTGAAGCCCAAGAAATCAGAGTTACTCAAGTTGTTTTCATGTGTGATCAGAAGGCTTGAGACCAAATACCTGTAAGGCTGGGGTTGTACTGATTGCCATGCATCTATGGTGTTCAAAGCCTTCCTATTTACAACAGGAAAAAGTATTTTCAAGGGCCTCTGCAGGAAAGGTTTGGCATACCCTCCATGAAATGGCCAGATTTTTGATCAGCTTCTTGCAAAGTGAACTTCTCTACCCATGAATCTAAAGCTGGAAAGCCAGTGACTGGCGAGGCAGCCAGAGGCTCTGACAGCTCAGGATGGTCCGCCACTCAAAGACTAGCCAAGCCCATTTCTTGTGAATCTCTTCTCTGTCTGGCATATGTCAACATCCCCTTTCCTGGCCCTGGGGAATGTGTGGATCCCAGGGATTCGATTATTGAGACACAATCATTGAGAACAGAATGGATACCTAGGCAGTACGCAGATTTTCTCTGATCTCCCAGAAAATGTTAAACATTTTCTTAAAAATAATCAGTATCCCATTTCCTGTCTTCCTGCCTAGGCATACCCACCAGGGCAATTTTTATACTTATCAAGAACAGATTTTTATATATTAAGTAAAGTTTTGATGTTTTATTTTTACATTGAAAAGCAGTTAGATTTGTTTCAGCCTCAAAGACTGTGTTTATGTAAAATTAAATGAATGCTGACAGGTAACTGCATTTTTTTCTCCTAAGTGGGAGATAGGTTAAAAGCCATTACTCAGTCTTAAGAAGTGTTCAAACTTAGCAATGGAATAATGGGCAATGCAGGTATCATGTGTCTATTGACATAGTGCAGAGGTAAGTATACATTAATGTTGTAATAGTTTTGCCAAAATGTTGAACCTGAGTATCATCATGATGGAGGAAGAAAAAAATCAGACCATTCTGAGTTGTAAACTATTGGACAACTGCTCCAGATTTGAAAAAAAAAGTCAGTATCACCCCCCCCCCCCAACACACAACAGTACAGCTTATATTTTTGGATGTTCTATATAAAAAGAGATAAAGAGATAAGAAAACCAAACATGATGTGAGTGTCTTGGTTTGAATCCTGAATACAATAAACAAAGCACACAGAACATTTGGGGATGTTGAGGGAATTAGGCTGTGGACGGGAATATCAGATATCATTAAATCAAGACTGAATTTCTTGGGTGCGATATTAATTCTACTGTGTCTGTGTTGAACATTTGTCCTAGTTCTTAGGGAACACAGGCTGAATCCTCCGGAGGTAGAATGTCAAATGCCTGCAATTCAAAACTTCTAAATGGTTCATAAAATTGTCTCTACATTGAGAGGAGGAGGAAAAGTGCAAATGTTGCAAATTTTTAACAACTGGTGAATATACGGGGAGGATGTGTAAGTTTTCTTTTTGCCTTTTCTCAACTTTTTTGGAGGTTTAAGCTACTCTAAAACTCGTTGATGAGCATTTGAAAATAGTCTCCCTTCAATGTCTGTGTCCTTAGCCAGTCTGCATGGAAGTTATCAGAATGACTACAAAGTGCAAGTCCTAAGTCCTTGGCCTACCTCTCACCTCCAAGGAGATTTTGACTCTGTAGATAATGGTGGGGCCCAGATATATGTATTTTGAAAACTTCCCAAATGGGTTCTATGCTGTACATGTGCTTAGGAATCATGGACCTGAAGTATTCTTACATCTTGGAACCATCAGAAATGAGTTGTACACCTATGTGAAGTTGAGCCAAGCACACTTAGCTTTGAATATTTTACCTACAAAGTGGGAATATGAATGCTAAATATCTCACAAGACTGGCAAGAATAAGAAAGCGCCTGTGGTGTAAAAAGAGGCAAATAAATGTGTCTGGTCTTCCTTCATCTTTCCATAGATCCATATCATCACAGATGGGCCATAACCACGGTAGTTTTTATAAAATGCCATTTCTTCCATTTGCAATTGATATAATGCATGAAGGAAACTTGTCTGAGATCACATCTTTTTCGATTTCTGCATCCTCCAATTTGGAGTGGGAGCTGGAAAAGCTCTCTTGAGTCTGATGACAGCCTTATAGGTTACTAGCATTTGAGTTTTCCTTTGGGTGAGAGTTCACTGTGCAGTCTTAAACCCTTGTAATATCTTGAGACCCTACACAAAGACTTAGGTAATGTTGACTAATATTACATGGAATGTTGGTTGTGGCTTGGAACTGACCAAGGCTTGGAAGGTATGGTTTCCAGTCTATCCATGTAATTCATCAGCCACAAGACTGGAAAGATCACTCTTCTGAGCCTCAGTTTCCTAAGCATTTAAAATGGAGATAATAATAATCCATAACTCACCTACCTCCCGTGATATATGTGAAACTGTTCTGAAAAATTTAAGTCAGTCCATTCAGTGCAACATATTTTTTTTTTTAAGAGCACAGGCTTTCTCTTTCCTCTTGTTTAACTATTATTAGATTTAACCTGTTTCTCTTTGACCCACAAGCAGCTGGAAAGACTTGTTGCCATGTTAATCTGCTTAAATACTCCTTATTGATCCCCTTAGGAATGGCTGTCTCAAGGCTCAGCCAAGTAGAACCTGCATTCTGGACCATCCTAGGGAAAGATCCCAACTCGTTGCCTTACAGCACCTGACCACCATGAGGGGCCACTACAGAGACAGCAAGGCTAGGCTGAACCAAGGCGATCTCGTCCCCTGAGTTGATTCAACTTACTAAATCCATTCACATCCTGGGAACTAGAGGAGAAGCCTTCTTCATTGCGGCTGGTGCTGAGCTTGGTGGTGGGCTTGTCAGCCGAGGCCACAGGTCCCATCTCTCTCTGCGCTCCACTCTGTGTCTCCTTCTGCTTCTTGGCCAGCTTCCTTTGGGACATGTGCAAGGGAAAAAATCACAGTCAGATGGTTCCAGCTGCATGCAATCACTGGGAAGGCAGGCTGCTCGCCTTCCAACTCCTCACCCCATCCCCAGACTTTGTCATCGCTGCAGCAAGAGTGAAGGCAGACCCTCCGATATAAAGGTGGAGTAAACACAAGTCCTCTTGAAACCATTAATGGAGTCCTTTTACTAGGAACTGTGAGACTGATGGCGTCTTATTCCCAACAATATGAATGTTCAACTCTTTAGATTAAAACAGGAAATTGATGAGAAGTTATGGCATTTCACCAACTTTCCTTTCAAAGGGAGGAAGGCTAGTCCTTCTGTTCTTATGTCTCTAAATGTGATTAAAAGAGTTTTGTCTTTCTCAGAGACCAAGACAATGAAGAACGTAGGGGAAGCTGTGAAGGACATAGGGGACCCTGAAGTATGATATAATGATGGGGCTGTTTACTACCCACGAATCCAGAATGACACATAGAGGAAGTAGTGGTCAGAACTGTAGGGCAGAATGGGGAAAGAGAGGCCACCCAGACAAAGCAGTGGTTTTTTTTTCTTGAGGGGTCCAGACACAACCAGTCCCAGATGCATTCACAGAAAGGCTATCAAAGTACTCTGACTGCATTCTCCCCTATCAAACACTAGTAAACTGAAATATGGGTTTGTGGTGAGTAGTGGGTGATCATAGAGCCTATTTTATAGCTTAAAGGGGAAAAGCTAAATGAGCTTGATGTATAGATATTTGATAATGAGAATAATATCCTCATACCCAGGTGATATTCATAATAACAGTATAGAGCAGTAGTTCTCAAACTTTGACATAGATTTCAATCAGCTACAGAGCTCAGTAAGCACCCAGAGACCAAGGATCATGGAAGTAGACAGGTGATCATGACACCGACCAATGAGTTTAGAACGATCAGCTCTGGCATCAGACTTGGTAGGTTCATGCCCCACCTCCACTGTCTGTCAGATGCTTGACTGAGGGGAAAGCTATTCATCTTTTTAGGTCTTCAACTCTTTTTGTGTACACTGTGGCAAATAAAAGGACCTATGCATATGTTTGTGGGGACTAAGGCTAATACATAAAATATCCAGAGTACAGTGCTGTCCCATAACCAACATTCAACACGTGTTAATTGCTGTTCTTGTTGTTACAACATTGGGAACTATGCCAACTGCATTTTAATGTCTGAGTTCCCTCTCTGATAGCCCTAAAGCAGACTCTTATCTCTTTCTGAATTACATCAAGGTATAGAGACTTTGACGGCTCCACAGGGAGCTGAAAGGTTAAAGAGTTCTGCTTTTATGGATTTGAAGTCTATTTCCCTTAAATTTTAACTGAGAGGTCTTAGATATTTTATTAGAGATATAATAATGTGACTCACCTTTCTTGCATATAATATGTATTTAAATATTACTAAAAAGCAAACATGAGCCCTCTAGGTTTTCCCAACATACACGCATCTTTGTATCGTCATTATGTTCCTAACACATAGAAATTTATAGGTTAAATGTTACATATCTCGAGGATAAATTTCTTCAGGTAGCTTGTTCCATTCTTCAGAAGTCTTGGCTTCAAATTCAGTCTTGGCTATTTCTAGCTCAACACAGAAAGGACAGATGTCCCAGGGAGGTTGAATTTAATGCAAGGTAGGAAATAATTTCCTAATTTGAACCTACCTGATCATGAAGTAGGTCATTCAAGAGATATTAAAGAAAAGGATAAGCCTAAACATAGAAGTATTTTAGAGGAGTTCATCTACAACCAACTCCAGCTTGACAATATCTTCTTTAAAATGTGAGTCCAATGACTGAGGTATAGCTAGTAAAGAAGGACAAATGATGGACTTACATGAGGATTATTTCAAGCCTGTTATAAAAAGAGTATTAAAAAAAAGACTACTGATAGGGAGGGCCTGATGGTGCACTTCTCTAATCTTAGCACTCTAGGAAGCCGAGGCAAGAGAAATGCTAGTTTGACTCCAACCTGGGAAACACAGTTAGAACCTATCTCAAAAAAATTGGTTTTAAAGGAGTTCAGGAAAAAGCTTCTTTTTTCCAGCTACATACTCCATACATAAACACATGGGAAAGAAAAAGACTTCAAGTAGAGGTGTGAAGAACC
This sequence comes from Thryonomys swinderianus, assembly GCA_004025085.1. Lineage (NCBI taxonomy): Eukaryota > Metazoa > Chordata > Mammalia > Rodentia > Thryonomyidae > Thryonomys > Thryonomys swinderianus. Next base: position 53,830 of record PVIC010004070.1, read on the forward strand.
TAGGGGACCCCACGGTATGATACAGTCATGCAGCTGTTTACCATCCATGAATCTAGCATGACACACGGAGGAAGTGGTAATCAGAACCATAGGGCAGAATGGTGAAAAAGAGGCCATGCAGTCAAAGCAGTGGCTTTTTCTTGACGGGTCCAGACACAATCAATCCCAGATGCAGTCACAGAAAGGTTATCAGAGGCCGAAGTACCCTGATTGCATCTTCCTCTGCCCTCTGACCTCCTACAGCAGCTCTGCTGGCTGGCAAATTACAATGAAAATTCAGAGGTGGCAAAGAACTCCCTGAGTGGAGAACGTGTTGGAAAAGCAGAAAACAGTAGAGAAAGCTAAAAAGTCAACTTGGGTGCAGGAGGAGTCCAGACCAAGTTTAGGGAAGCTTTTACTTCCTTCATTTTGAATACAACGTGAAGACAAATGCACCTGAAAATGGAATTTTTCATTTATTTATTTTTAAAACTGGCCTGGGGAAAGAAGGACACTCAAGACAGGAACATGTGTTTTGATTCTAATGCTTTGGGCACTGGCACACTGTTCTACCAGGGAAACCATCCCAGGCAGAGAAAACAAGAAAGGAGACATTGTATCAGTTGAGCCTTTTCTCACCATTGCTGTCATCAACAGGCAGGAAGAATGCCATCAGAGAAAAATGAGTAATTCTGCTGCTGATGACATTTCAAAATTTTATTCTTCATTTATTATCGAAAAGAATATGTTTAAAAATGTATATGTGACCTTCTTAACCATAAATTTGAAAAGATATACAGCAGATTCTTTGGTCTATCCTGGCTCTGCTCACATTGTCCCAGTAGGAAATAAAAGGAAATTTGATAAGAGAATTAACTTTTAAAATACGAATGCATATCTGTCAGAGGTTTTGATATTTTCATGGGGGAAGAACTTCTAGCCAATCTCATTCTGATTTGAGTAAAATGATATGGAGAGAATTATGTTAGGCACAAACTGTTGGTTTCCAAAAGAATACTAAAAAAAAGTCTCACTGCTTCTATAAAAAAATGACCTTTTATAGACATATTTGGGTATTCCTGAATAGCTATATTATAAAAGTGAAAAATAGAGCCTCTCCACAACATAGTTAAAAATTAGAAAGCTGGTTTGTTAATATCAGATATATGACATTTGTATTAGTCAGCTGTGTGTTACTATAATGAAAGCAATTAACTTATGAGAAGAAAATACTTATTTTGGCTTATGGTTCAAGGGGGTCTAGTCCCATATTTGATGGTTACACTAATTAGGGCCTCTAGTGAGGGAAATGCCTCATGTGATCTACATGGCAGGATAAACTGTTCAATTCATGAGCTAAGGAAACACAACTGGATGGGGCAAAGTACCCCCATCATCTTCGAGAATATGCCCTTCAGTAGGCCCCACCCGTCAAAGGTGCACAGCACTTCCCAAGACCCCAGTTCTCGGGATCAAGGCTTAAACCCGTGGAGCTTTGCAGGTTACCCATCTAAGCAGAGCAACACCCTTAGTATTTAGGTTGGCTGACATACACCGTGTGTTCATATTGATTCTGATGTTATGTAAGCGTTCCAGCAGTGGAGAAACAGAGTGACAAAGTGGAACTGGAGGAGATGTAGAAGAAAATAAAACACAAGGGACAGTTTGGGGATCTATATTCTTCCCGAATCCAAAATTTATGTATCAAAAATGCCCTCAGTGCTCCCGGAAAATACATAATTATTCCATTGTCAAAAAGTTTTATTTACCATCTTTTTTTTTTTTTTTCTTCAGGAGAGGGAAATACCCAAAATTGTTAACAGGACACATAACACCTCCCACCAAGATCCAGATTTCAGCTTAATATTATTATTATTATATTTTAGGAAATATTAACTATCTCTTCCCATTCCTCCTCATCCCCTAATTCTAGTACTCTTCATTCCTTAATATGTCCCTTAATACGTCTTCTTCACTAGCTACCTCCTCTGCATCCTTCAAGGCTCAGTGTCATTCAAACGGTACATCTCCTTCGAGGCTTCCCAGTGCTGCTCTGATAGAATTATAAGTTCTCCACTTGGCTGACTCATCCACCCAAGAAACGCTTTTTGAGCAAGTGTCGTTATCAGTCTCTGCTAGATGTAAGAAAACCATATCTTCTTGACCTTCTTGGAAGCCAGAGACTAACAACAAAGACAGACATTCGACAGGTGACAGCAGAAATGCTTGGCAAATACCAAGAAGAATATTTTATGCTACATGAGAGCTGACACCTGGCCTGAACCCTGACAGGACGATCAGGGAGAGTTTAGGTGTCCTGTCCGCTAAGCACTTGTCTCTTACTGCAGGGAGGCGACTTGCTCACCCACGAGATGAGGGTCTCTTGGGAGGAAGGAACTCCTGGTATCCACTCCAGTTTTCTGCTGAGTGCCTGGCACATAGCACTCGATAAATTTGCTGCACTAATTTATACTTAAATGTCTGTGATCAGAAGTGCAGAAGATTGTGACCATACTTTAAACATGAATTGTAGTCACTTTAAAAATATGTTTGTAGAAAGAAACAATGACAAGTCTGCATAAAAATAGTTATGAGATATTTGTACTTAGGAATATTTTTGGTTAATAACTCAGCATTTCCTTCACTGTTTGAAGAATGAACGTAATTTCACAGAAGTCAGAAATTCCACAGTCTCCAATCCCATATAATATCGATAGGTGTAGAGTACGAAGAAAACCTATGAAAGAGTTACATAACTTGTGGGGTCATAAGATGCATGGGATTCTCAGAGCCTTCGTCACTCGAGCACGTCTGACTTTCTGCACTTGGAATTATTTCTCTAGTTGTTCTCAGATTTTTGCCAATTGGGTCATGCAATTTCACCAGCAGGGGGTACCAGAAGCTGGTAGAAAGAAAGCGTGCGTGCCTATTTATTTCTCTACAGGGACATTTACGGAGCAGAAGAACGTTTTAAGACATAACAACCCGAGGTTTACCGCTTCTGACGGGTGGGCGTGTTGTGACACCGCCGCAGCTGCTGGCGCCCTTCCCGCCAGTGGACAGCTGCGAGGTCTGTTTGCCCTCTGCTTGTTAGCTGAGCCAGGGGCGGGCAGCAGAGGACACGCCCCTGATAGACTGATTTATTCCGAGCATCACTCTTTACAAGGGACAATGGCGGGTAGAATGTCTCAAGGGAAGAGGACGTACAGCCAGGAAGGTGCTAGAATCACGGTACAAGGAGAGGGGCGTCTGAGACATCCAGGGACGGTTCTCACAGGAAACAAACACTGAAGAATCTCTTCATGGATGTGACAGCTGGGTCTGTGTGGCCCCCGGGAGGATGACCTTAGGAGCAGGCTGGCTTGACACAGGAGGACATTTCCAGCAAAGCAGAACTCCTCAGTTTCGTTTTGGAAGTGCCTTGCACCAAAATCGCCATTTTCATTTCTTTTCTTTTGCAACTTTCTATTGCATTTTAAGGCCCACTCAAATGTCTTTTACTAGTTGAAGTCTTCCCTACTTTGGCAGAGTTGTTTTTTTCCTCTTGGCTCGTACTTTGTTGGACAAAGAATCAGTGTGTCCCTCATTCATACCAGTGGCACATAGAGGTCTGATGTTCAAAGCCAGGCATGAATCCTGACTTTTTTAGGCTTTTGGAAGTATTAGTGTTCCCATCACGGGAAGAGTTCAAACAGACCAGGACACTACTTGGAAAAGGGCTCATGGAGGATTCCAGCACTGAGAGTTGGTAAAGCCTTTGACTCTATCCTCGGATGGGGAAAAGGACCAGTCAATTGACAGGAGTCTTGTTGGTTCCACTTAAGGTATTTCCCTGGGTGTGAACACCCACGCCTGCTCTCCAGGAAAGAGAGGGATCAGGCACTCTCCTTCTCCCAGGACCCTTCCTGGCAGCTCTGGGAAGACTTTCTGGGAAACCACAAAGACTTGTACTTTGGATGCAGAGAGGTGAGTGCCCTCTGCACAGAGGTGAATGCCCTCAAGGCACAGAAAATGGACACCTGAGATCCTATTCCTATTAAAAGCAGGCACTGTGGACTTTATAATCTGGATGCTCTGTGCTGACATCACTGACCCTCTCACTGTGGTTAAACACCATAATGGGCAGGGGATTGGACTGCCTTCTTATTTTACTGAAGAAGAAACTGAGGCCTGGACAAGGAAATGCTTAGCCAAGGTACACAGCACATGGGAGGAACCCACAGAAGCCAGTCTGCTTCCAGCGTGCGAGTTTGGGACATCTGCTCTAAAATCCCCCTCACTGCTCACCAAGGGGTAAAATTAGAAATGCACATTCGATGCATGGTACACGTGACTCTAGTTTCTTGGAATTGTAGCAAAGTCTATTATCCTGAACCGCACTCATTCACAATTACCGTAACGGAGGGAAAGGCTGGGCTGCATCAGATCAGAGTCACTATGTGATGTAGCAATGGATGCATGCTGAGTTTACAGGATACCACAGTCCTTCCCCTAATACTAGGAGGCAGGACAACACAGCAGTGGCTTTGGTGCCAGGCAGCCTGGCATCAAAACCCAGTTTTGGGGCCGGAGATTTAGCTCAATGGTTCCGGCGCCTGCCTTGCAAGCGCTAGGTCTTGAGTTCGATCCCGGTGACCACATAGAATGCTGGGCGTGGAGACTCACGCCCACCAGCCATCAATACCACATACCACAGTGCCGGGCGTGCTGGCTCACGCCTATAATTCCAGCACTCGGGAGGCAGAGGCAGGAGGACTGCTGTGCTCGAGGCTTGCCTGGGCTACATAGTGAGCTCAGGGCCAGCCTGAATTACAAAGCAAGACCCTGTCTCAAAAAAACAAAACAAAACAAAAAAACCCCAGTTCTGTGTCAGATTAGCTGTGTGAGGATTTGCAAGTTGGTCATCTTTCTGTGTGTCAGTTTCCTTCTGTGTAGGGAACACAGGTTAAGGTCATGAGGATTAAAAGGCATTGTATTAGAAAAGTGCTATGTCTCATGTACAGAGTAATCACTCAACAAATGCTCTTGTATAATAATTTTAAAAACATAACACAGATCCACGCTAATATAATGACCTTACTATTTACTCAGAAAGAATCCTTTAAGGTAGATGCCTTGTAGGATGGCTTTTTTCACAGCAGATCTGCTATAGTCCTCCATTCTACCAACTGAGCTATCGAAGGCCCCGGCAGGATGGCTTTCTTCAAAAGCCTCTGCTGATGTATTATGGAACCATAGTCCTCCATAATATTATACGTACTGATCATGTGGGATGAGATTCTAAGTTAATTGGCTTGGGGAACAGCCTGGGCATCCGGACTTTTGGAGGCTCTCCAGGTGACTATAAGGTACCAGCAAGGTTGAATGCAATATAGAGCAGTAGTTTTCTAGTTGTGGTTCCTGGACCAGCAACATCAGCTTTATCTGGCAACACGTTAGCATCGGGACTTCCGGGGCCCCATTCCTGAACCAGAAACCCCAGTGATCAGTAAGCCCTCCAGCCCACTCTAATGAACGGCAATGTGAGAAAAGCAGAGATGGAATGGGTTCACTGAGCAGCTGGACTCATTTAATGAAACATTCTTATCAGATTTCATTCGTGAGACTAACAGGCCAGAAGGGGAGCAGCATGGGTCCTAGTTCCCTGTAAGACTTGCCATCAAGGACCACAGAGAGAGCTGAGGCTCTTCACACGACTGCTGTGGTTGAACTGCGTCCCTCCTTGCTAATACCCTGCAGAGAGATATGTTGAAGTCCTAAACCTGGTGCCTGTGAGTGTAACCTTATTTGGAAATAGGGTCTTTGCAGATGAGCTTAAATTCAGTCAGACTGTGTTTGTACAAGCAGAGGGAGATTTGGACAGAGATATACAGGGAGAAAGACACGTTTTCTAAAAAAGACATTGGAATAATGTAGTTGTAAGCCAAGAACACTCAGGATTGACTGCCACCTATAGATGCTAGGAATCCATAAAGGCTTCTACTCAGAGTCTCAAAGGAAGCATAAGGGCTGGGGATTTAGCTCAGTGGTGCTGCTGCCTGCCTTGCCACCACAAGGTCATGAGTTCAATCCCCAGCACACCCCCCCACACAAAGCTAAGAAATCAAAGGAAGCATAATCCTGTCTTCCAGACCTCACTGTGGACTTCTTCCCTCTAGAGCATGAACAAATACATTTCAGTTATTTTAAGCTACCTGATTTGTGGTATTCTGTTATAGCAGCCTGAGAAACCAAGACCATAATAACAGAACAATAAATCATAAATTTACTTCATTTATTTAAGAAAAATCATATGGTTCATACTTTATTAGAGGGCCTGCTCAAGGCTTTTGCAAACATTTTATTAAAAGTTCTTTTTTTTGAGACAGGGTCTCACTTTGTAGTTCAGGGTGGCCCTGAGCTCATTATGTAGACCAAGCAAACCTCGAACTCAGCAGTCCTCCTGCTTTGGCCTCCTGAGTGCTGGGATTACAGGTGTGAGCCACCACGCCTGGTTTATTAAAAGATTTTTAATTGACGTAAGTGCAAACTCAGCAGTGGTGCCATGACCATTTTACAGATGGCACAGTGAGTCAGAGAAAAGCTGAGGTGATTTCTGAAGAGTTACCCTCAGGCTTTCAGAGGAGGAACTAGGATTTAAACCCTAGAAGTCAAGCTTCATAAATGTCTCTAAGGTTCCTTGTTATGTTAAGCTCAGCTAAAGACTCACAGTGTGTCTTCGTCTTGCCCCAAAGGTTTCTAAATCGGCTCCCTTTTCCCCCGGGCAGACGCATGCTCACAGACACGGGCACGCACACATGCACAGGGCCCTGCAGCCAGAAAGCTCGCAGCCCCACTCGCTCGGCACCCAGGTGAGACGCTCACTGTCTCTGTTGGACACCAACTCTGGGACACAGCTGCGGTTCTTTTTCCTGTTCCTGTTTCTCTAGGATGGGGCTTGTCTGTGCATCTGCTATAATGGCAAAATTACAGAAGTAACAACAAAAGGAGAAAAATCTCGTAATTATTTGAAGGCCCAGATGCTGCGAGCTTGAAACGGAGCCTAGTGGGAACAGCATGGCCACCTGAGCCAGAGAGTCTGGCTGAAAAGCCAGTTTTCCCCATTCAGTTTTCCCCAGCTGTGTGGTCTGGGGGTTTCTTAATCTCTATAACTCAGTGCCCTCGTTTGTCAACTAGAGATGATTATTGTGAATGCTGTTAATGATTAGACAGATACTGACATATACCAAAGGACCTACACCAGGACCTGACATTTATCAAGTAAACTCTATATGTTTTCTAAATAACAGGTAATGAGAAAGGAATGGATACTTCATAGAAAAATGAGAGCAGAACCGATTGTTCTGACAGTGGGAATCACCCTGAACGTTTTCTGAGCTCTGGACTGTCAACCTCAGAAGCTATACCCCCTTCTTCTGGGTGCTGTGGAAATGCTATTGACTCTGGTCCCCAGATTAAGTTGGTCCTAAGTGGCTGTGTAATCATAAATAAGTCTCCACCTTTATGAGAGTATGAGACTCAACTTGCTCATTTGTAGAATAGATATGGCCTAATCCACAGAGTTACTGCAATGAGTAGAAGTAATACATTATAATTCGCCAGCATGGTCTTTGGCATCATGAAGACACTCCATGGATGCTAGTTATCACCTCCCCTTTCTTCACCTCCGCAATCTGTTTGAACTTCTTTTCCAAGTTTTATCACTACATGTTCGCAGTTCTTTTCCTTGATTTTTACTAGAGTTCTGTGCTTGGTCTTTTCCATGAGATAAGCACAGCAGGGAGCCAAGGTAGCGAGAGTGCTTCTCTCTCTGCCCCCCACCAGCATCCTCCAGCCACCCCTTGATGACACGGCCCTGAGCTGAACGCAGACCGAGGTGGGTTTTCTTGTCCCAGTGCTCGGATTCTTGGTTTCAAGTCAGGATGATCGAATCTTGGGTGATCGGGGCTGTCAAGGTCACTGGGTCCCTCCAGCCCTCTTCCCATAAGCTAAGAGACCCCAATCAGAAGATGTCTGGCCATGGGCTGCCCAGCCCTCGCACCGGGGACTCACTACCTCTGCAGCTAGCTCTCCTAGAAAGGCAGCTTCTTAGATGGACAAGTACACAACACATATTAGTTCAGATGTGGCAGCACTTAAGTCACCACTTGGCACAATACTATAAAGCCCTCTGCATGTTTTTCAAGTAAATGAATGAATAAGCCATTTAACATTTCCATTCCCTATTTGAGTCTCCCCACGACTTAGGCTCAACTCTTTCCATCTCTTTCTGCAGAGTGGGGGCACCGGAGCAGGCCCATCTTGCCTCCCACGGAGTAGGCTTTTTTTCTTTCCCTGGAGATCGTGTTTGGCAATGGCATGCCAGCTACAGCGTGTATCAGAGTCACCATGATGGCTTGTTTAAACAAGGGGCCAACTGGCCTCCACCCTCAGTTTCTGATCTGAGAAATTTAAAGTAATCCTAGAAAATAGGCATCTCTAAATTCCCAGGACATGCTGGGCATGCCATTTAGAGAATTAGTGATCTGTGGCACATCATGCTTTATTTTAAAAAGCAACAAAGACATTTACCTGCTGTCTCTTCACCTTTAGTCGCCCCAAACCTCATCTCCACCCTCCTACTCCTCCATATGGCTCTGGAAACTATCAACAGGCTAAGGACCATATACCCTGTAATCCAAAATTCCCATTTTCTTGGGACTTCATCCTAAGGAAATAATAATTTAAAAAGAAATATGCTTATATCATGCCAGTAATGCTGGAAACATATAGGTTTGTATATAAAAGAGTTTTCATACTCGAGACCGCTGACATTTTGGCCCAGATAATTCTCTGTTACCTGTGTCTTGAGGGCTGAACTGTCCAGAGTGGGATGTTTAGTAGCACAGTCAGTCTCTACTGTCTACACACCAGAAGCTTCTCCTTCTCCTGGCTGTGACAGAAAGTATCTACAGAACTGAGTATGATGACACCTGTTTATAATCTCAGGTACTCAGGAGGCTGAGGCAGGAGGACTGCAAGTTTGGGGACAGGTTGGGACACTTAGTGAGACTCAAAAGATGAAATAGAAAAGAGGAAAAAAAAAAAGGCTGAGGATGTAGTTCGGGGGGGGGGCACTTGCCTCGCATGTGGCCCTCAGTTCAATCCCTAGTGCTACCAAGAAAGTTTCTAGAAAGTGCCAAGTGTTCCTGAAGTGGGGAATGCAGGCAAAGGCACAGCTGGGACTGAACACACGTCTTCAGTCTTCAGGCGGCAGAGCCCGCTCTCTCCCGCGCCCTCTTCTGGTGTTTCTCTTTAATAGCAGACAATCAGTTAGAGCCTCGTTATGTCTAACAGCAGGGAACCAACGCAGTAAATGATAGTGTACCCCCTGGATGGAATATTATGCAACTATTAAAATGATGGAGAGCTACAAAAAACCGAAAACGATGTAGCAACATGGAAAGCGCTACCCAGAGTATATTCAGTTTAAAAAACTATAACAGAAAACCTTGTCTACACCGTGATTATGAGGAAGTCTATTTGTGTGTGGATGGCTGATGTGTTAGAATGAAGAAATCAAGGGTGATTTTCCTTTCCTTCTTGACACCCACTATGTGATCAAGGTGTCTTTGCGATCATTACTTCTAAGTAGTAGCAGGGTACTAATGAAATTCAAGATGTTAGCTTTGCCATAGTCTGCTTGAATTAGTGCATTTCAGGCTTTTCTAAGCACCTTCCTCCCTCGCTCCCCAGAGAGCACTGTTGTGTTTATTTCTGTGCCCAGGCTCTCCTCATTGCACTGACCAGCTTCCCCCCAGCACAGCACACTGGAAGCACAGAATACGGTGGCTCGTAAGATCTCAGTGCTGACCACTGTGGAGCCAGGGCGATTAGAACACGTGGGCCTGGAGCCGCAGACGTGTCTGTCAAAGGTACTGAGCAGTGTACTGGTCTCATGCATTATGCATCAAGAGTGGCCTGGCACCCTGGCCTGGCTGAGCGGGAGAAGTCTTGCAAAAGGCACATCTGATGAACTGATTGGAATGTCAAAATGTCATTAAGGATAAATTAATGGATGTGTTACTTTGGCTGTAAGAAGCAGTGCCAGCAAGACACCAGGCAGCCGGCGGGCTATTTTCCAGCCCAAGACAGACGGTGTTTGCAATGGAGATTCATAGTCTTTATGTGTTGTGAGGTGCTTTGCAGGGAGAAGAATAAACAGAAATGCTCCACCACTTAAGCGCCATAAAATCACAAGCATGAGATAAATTAATTAGTGTACACTAGGAAGGCAGCTAGTCTGTCTATACTCCTGGGGAAAGCTAGAATGGATGGCACTGGGTTAGAGCTGACGGTCCCAATCCCGACCTCCTAAAGAAAGCAATTGAATTTAATGTGCAATCATAAACTGTAGCTGATGGAAAGATAAGTCTGGTCTGCGTTCGTTTTTTTCAGAAATACTATTTCTGTTTATTGCTTCGAGTCCTTTGTGTCTGTGGGTCAAGTGTCTCAGCAACTTGGGGAAATCAGGGCGGTAGTTCTGCTTCTAGTGCTGTGAAGGGTGGACTGCAGTATCCCAACACAGGAGCCAGGCTTGGGGATGCCTGACTTCCACTGTGCCGTCCTGGATGGGGTGATCTATGTGATGGGAGACTCCCTGTTTCAGTTTGTCTGTTGTAACGTTAGATGAGCATTGCTAGAAAGTTCTTTAGGCTTCCTAGGAACTTCTTTCTTGTCTGTACAACAACAAAAGCAAGAATAAGAATAACTGATGTTTATTAAGCATTTGCTAAATGCCAGACAATGGGCTCTAGTGAAAGTACAACCTTATCTTGTATTATCTCCACTTTATAGTATATGGAGAGAGAGAGAAAGATCTGAAGAACTCATGACTCATGACTAGTATAGTGTATGTGAGGCCCAAGATCTATACCTGGGTTTGCTGAGACCAGAGCTTGATATTAAACATCTGGAAAACACTGAGAGGAGCTGAGCTTTCACAGCAATGTGGAATTTGAGAAGAAAAGACGGGGGGGAATTTACACTGGACACACATATATTAGGCACTTTTGTTTAGCACTCAGCCGGGGGTAGCCAAACCTATCTTTTCTTTTCCTTTCCTTT
>PVIC010004071.1:0-53302 GCA_004025085.1 Thryonomys swinderianus
TTGCTCAGTGTTTTTGTTTTGCTGTTTGGAGTTTGAGAACCATGACATCATGTTTTGTTTTGGTTTGCTCATGGAGATTTTCATATGATTTTTCAGGGATATAATTCTCTTCTTGCTTGCCTGTCTTAAATCTCACTCTGTTTCCAAGGGGCATGTGGTCCCATAATGATATATGAAACCTCACTAGCTGCTGTTGTCTCCACTCTCTGACTTTCAGCACTTTGTTACCACAGTTTGTATGACAAGTAGTTAAGAGTAATGTTGTCAGTCGTTTTCTATTAATCCTCATGTTCAGCCAAATTCAAAGCTTTTTAAGAGCATGAGTCGTTTTGTCTATTTTAATTTTCTACATGATCTGGTATAGTTGTTCAGTGTATGCATAATAGGCTTTCAGAAAAGAATCCTTCAAGTTTAACACGTGTAGGGTTCATCTGTAATCTGTAATGTTCTGTTTTAAAGATAAAGTATTTTCCAGTTCATGGTCATATAGTAAAGTTGGATATTCCCAAGGTAATTTACTAACAGTCAAGCTTATTTTTTTATTTTTTTTTTTTAGACAGGGTCTCGCTTTGTAGTTCAGGCTGGCTCTGAGCTCACTGTGTAGCCCAGGCAAGCCTCAAACTCGGCAGTCCTCCTGTCTCTGCCTCCCAAGTGCTGGGATTACAGGTGTGAGCCACCACGCCTGGCCAGTCAAGCTTTTAAAGAACTTAAATACAGTACCAGAGGTAGTGGGCTGAATGTAAGGACAGTGCCCTTCTATTCTTCCTGCTTTGTAGTCATCCTTTGTTTGTAAGAAGCTGTGTGGCCTGGGTAGTCATATCTTCTCTCTGAGCTTCAGTTTCCTTTGTAAAATAGGAAAATTGGACTTGAGGGTGGTTCTCAAACTATTCGGTCTGAACATATTTTTACATTTTAAAAAATTATTGAGGGCCCTAAACAGCTTATGTTTTTATAGTTCATGTTTACCTATATTTACAGTACCAGAATTTAAAGCCAAGAACTTTAAAAACTATTAAAAGTAACAATAACCTTTTATTCAGATTAATAAATGAAATATAATTAGCAAACTACATGTGCTCGCTTCGGCAGCACATATACTAATTAGCAAACTACAGTGCATAGCTAAGGGAATATAACTTTAGAGAAAATTTATATTTTGCACAATTTACATTTTTGTAAAAGTTTACATTTCTTTTTTTAATGTTGAGCTGTATCCTCACGTGTACTTTGACATTCGTTATTTTATAATAGTTTTTTTTTCCCCCTGGTACTGTGATCAAACTCGGGACCTCGGGCTTGGAAGGCCAACAGGGTGCCACTGAGCTAAATCCCCAGCCCTCTAGGCTTACTTTAAAATACTTGGCAGCTGGTGATTATTATGATTGTTCTCATTTTATTTGTGATTGTAGTTATTATAATCAAACTTGAATTGTAATATGTGAGAAAACGATTTTAAAAGTTCATGAATCTAAATTAAGTAGTAGAAAATTTTCTGATGAGATACTTTGAAAATTACATTTCGTTTATGTTAATTATTAAATGAGCTTCACTTGAGTATAAATGTTTGTTCTTCTGTGTGACCATTATTGTGCTTTTGTCATTCCCTCCCCCTTGTTCATTTGAAGAGCCCCCAACATGTTCTCCTCAGCAGTTTACTTGTTTCACTGGGGAAATTGACTGTATCCCTGTGGCATGGCGTTGTGATGGGTTTACTGAATGTGAAGACCACAGTGATGAACTCAATTGTCCTGTGTGCTCAGAGTCCCAGTTCCAGTGTGCCAGTGGGCAGTGTATTGATGGTGCCCTCCGATGCAATGGGGATGCAAACTGCCAGGATAAATCAGATGAAAAGAACTGTGAAGGTATCCAAAATTCCTCCATGCCTGGTCATGTAGTCCTTTTTCCATCAAGTTGTTAAAAATGCAGTGTGTTACTTTGGCACAGTGTAGATTAGGGGTTTTTCTGGTAACTTTGTTCCAGTTTTCTTGATCTTGTAAACTACATGGAAACTATTTATTTCTGGCATTTTTGTGGATATATCACAGAGGTTTAAGCATGCTTAGCCAGTACTATACAATGGGACTTTGTCAGAGGTAATGCTATACCTTTTCTCAGATTTTAATGGCCTTTTTGTATATCCTGTAATGATTTTGGAAATACAGGGAATATTTGGAAATTTTGACATTTACTATTATCAGTGTAAGCCCAGGGTTAAGCAGACAACTTACGGGTTTTAGATCCAATGTACTAAACCTTTTTCAAATTAGGTATCACTAAGTATCATTTTTTCAGTATGACATTTGAACCTATGAACATAAAGCCATGTTCCAAATTGTCTTAATTCATTTCACTTGCATGAAGCTTATACAGATTAAGTATTTTAGTCAGCTATCACTGTAATTAAGTGTCCAAGGCTAAGTAACTTCATTTATGGCTAAAAAAGGTTTAGCCATAGTTCTGTAGATTCAGGGACTTGACACTGGCATCAGCTGGGCTTTGGTGAAGGCCTCCAGGCAGATGGAAACATAATGACTGGTTGACTGAATAGAGGAATAAATCTCAGCCCTAGATAAGCCAGAGTGAAGGGTTGGGGTCAGGTTGCTCTTTCTCTAACAGTCTCTCCTGAGGGCTCAGTCTCTGCTTCAGTCCATTCTGAGAACAAGGCCTAGTGACCTACTAGATTCCCTCTACCTTTAAGATCCTAGCACCTTCATGACACACAGCACAGAATCCTGTGCCTCCGTACATGGGACATGCTCAATCTATAACAAGAAGTTCTGAAAACTGAAGGAAGACCAAAAGACTAAGTCATCAGTATGTAAAAGCAGTACTGTTTTCAGTGAATCCCAAATTATTTGATTTACTACAGTCTAAAACTTCTTACTCTCTTCTTTCCCTTCCTGACCTTATACAGTATAAACAAACAAGATCTATAGAATTCTTCAAGTGAACAATAAAACTTCATTAGTAAAGAGGAGATTTAAAGAATAAAGTAGGAAATTTCTTGCTGCATTCATTTTTTAACTCTTCTGTTCGTGAAAATACACAGAGACTAAAGTTTAGTCTAAAAATCTAGCTTTTCATTCATACCAAGGAAACACTTTTAGAGTCTTGATAGGATAGGCTTTACATGATGTTACAAGTGAAAAATTATGTATATTTTTTTCCAGTGCTTTGTTTAATCGATCAGTTCCGCTGTGCCAATGGCCAGTGCATTGGAAAGCACAAGAAATGTGATCATAATGTGGATTGCAGTGACAAATCTGATGAGCTGGATTGTTGTAAGTAGAAATAAAACCTTGTACATTACTCTTAAGGGAGAACTTTTTAAAATACCTTTTTCTTTATAAGTTTTAGTTATAAGTCTGTTTTCTTTATTTAGAACAAGTGTTATTAGTAAACTAGTTACTTGTGACAGGGATTTTTTTTAATGATTTGCTTTTAATAATTCCTTGAAGGGCCGGAGGGTTAGCTCAGTGGCTCCGGCGCCTGCCTCGCAAGCGTAAGGTCCTGAGTTCAATCCCCGGAAACCACATATAATGCTGGGCGTGGAGACTCATGCCCACCAACAATCAACACCTCCCACCAACAATCAACACATACCACAGTGCTGGGCGTGGTGGCTCACGCCTGTAATCCCAGCACTCGGGAGGCAGAGACAAGAGGATTGCTGAGTTCACAGCGGCTTGCCTGGGCTCCATAGTGAGCTCAGGGCCAGCCTGAACTACAAAGCGAGACCCTGTCTCAAAAAAAAAAAAAAAATAATAATAATAATAATAATTCCTTGAAGATAGCAGTTTTCTTAGCCATAAAAATGAAGAAATATTTAGTTAAGTGCCAGAAAAATAAATATTGTTGTGCCACAACTAAATTTACAAAAATCTCAAATAATCTAGATACATAAAAATCATTTGGTCTGAACTTTATTTCTGAACATTAGTCTGCATTAAACTGTCTTTTGTGTTTTCATAAAGTGTTTCCACAAGTTTCTCAATGGTCAGAAGACTGTAAAAGCTTTCTTAAAATGCAGCCCAAGGATGCTTGGGCCAATATAGACCTGGAGACACACAGACTATAGTTTCTGAAAGGTTCATAACTGTTGACCAACACCCTTAATATGTCATATATGCAAATTGATACACTGTGCTGTAGTTAATTCTGAGTGGAATTCAACAGAAGCCAGATTGACCCTATCAAAATTGATTTAGTGGTACTTAGAAAACTTCAAGTAGGATGCTATGAGTTTTTAGATCGTTTTTTCATTCAATGAGCATATATTGCCATGTGTCACACACTGTTACATGCAGGGGATATGGGACCTACACCAGGGTTCCCACAGTCCTCTATGGCTGAGAGAGTAGTAAGAATAGGAATTTTAGAATCAGGCACACTGCATTTGAATCTTAGTTTCTTTCATCATCAGCAAATTATTTGTTCTTCTTAAATCCTAGTTTCCTCATCATTAAACTGAAGATAATGATACTTAGCTTGGTGATTGTGAAAAAAATTAACTGATTTAGTGTCTAATTTAGCCTCGCTGATGTATGATCTAGTTCACAGTAGAAGGTAGCTACAGTTGGTAACAATGTAATGAGTGATATGTATGAAAAGTGCTACTAACAGATCTATGCAGGTGGTAGTACAAAGGTAAGAGAGCATTTTACGAATGGAGTTGATCAAGGAAGCCTTCATAAAAAAAATCCTACTTGAGGTTGAGTCTTGATGACTGAAAGTGTTCATTGTGCAGATAAGAGGAGAAATTGCATTCTAGGCAGAAGGACTATCCTGTTCAAAAGAAAAAGGAGTAAAACCAGGTATCTTCAGGAATCTACTGCATATAGATGGGACTGCCAGAACATAAGCTGTATCTTAAGGGTTATCAACAAGATATTATAATAATATTGTAAGATCTAAAGGTAAGATCTTGGAGGCTTTGCCTTTCTTCTAAAAAGACTAGGCAGTATTCCATTCACATTGGACTCATTGACAATTTTAAGGAAAGGATTAGCGTGACTACTGCATAGACACAAAAGCTATACAGCAGATGTACTGGAAGTGGTGAGATTTTTACGCGTGCAAATCTGTTAGGCTGGTTGCTTTTAAAGTTCTTTGGACCACATCAAG
Organism: Thryonomys swinderianus; assembly: GCA_004025085.1. Classification (NCBI taxonomy): domain Eukaryota; kingdom Metazoa; phylum Chordata; class Mammalia; order Rodentia; family Thryonomyidae; genus Thryonomys; species Thryonomys swinderianus. The sequence continues at coordinate 5,125 of PVIC010004071.1, forward strand.
GGGAATAAAAAGATGTGGATCCATGCATAAAGACCCAGCAGTGTTTACCCAGATGATATAGAAGATTGTCTCCTGGTGGTTTCTATTTAATTTTTTTTTTTTAAATACGGGTGCAGCGCACTGAATTGTTTTCACCATCTACATTAATGATTTGTAGTCTGTAATTTAAAAGTGCTTAGGAGGCTGTAGTAGTTTAGACAGAAGATGAAGATCTAAATCAAAAGAAGGAATGATGGTGGTAAAGGAAGAAATAAGTTCAGAGTAATTTCATAATTAAAAAGGGTTTGTCAACAATTTAGATATGGCTGATAAGTTGACCCATAGATACCTCACTGCATGGCCAGAGCTACTAAGAAATGCAGCAAGGACTAATGTTTTCCATCAATTTATTTTTGCTTTTAACTTAATTCATTTGCTTTTAGTTAGGGGTGCAGGTTAGAGTTTGCCGTAGATCTCGTCACTCTTTACCATCCACTGGAATATTTCATTTATTTATGATCTACTTCAGGAATCTGGGGAAAATGGCAGGTGGTAGTCAGTAATGCTGAACTCAGTTTGGAGTATTTTGCACTATATTCCATATAATATTCCAGTGTCGCTGATAGGAAGTTGTTGCTCTTATGGACCTGTGGCTCAGAAAGGAGATTGGGTCCTCTTTAATTTGTTGATGATAATTAAAGCTGTGGCAATAGATGAAATCTCCCAGGAGAATAAGTAGCAGAAGAGAATAGTAGGTAGAACTCAGGGAAACAACCTACAATTAACCGACAAACTAAAATGAAGCCTCAAAGAAAGGAAGCAGAGAAAAAATAATCAGAATCATAGAACTGAGAGTCTGATGTCTTAGAAAGTTATTGAACAGATGCTTTTGAGAAGAAGACAGGAGCTGGCACCATTGAATATGTGCAGAGGTCAGTGAGATGAACAGTTTATTGATTATGGCAATTCTAAGAACTTAGTCTCTATTAAAGAGTTTAGGCAGTGGGTGAAGATAGGAGCCTGAATTCAGTGAGTTAAAGTAGGACCCAGATCGAGGAGTTAGTTCAGTTTTTCTGGCATCTGCCTGGCAAGTGCAAGGTCCCGAGTTCAATCCCTGGCACCACACACCCCAGTGCTGGGCGTGGTGGCTCATGCCTGTAGTCCCAACACTCGGGAGACAGGAAGATTGCTGTGAGTTACAGGCTAATTTTTTTTTGGAGACAGGGTCTTGCTTTATAGTTCAGGCTGGCCCTGAGCTCACTATGTAGCCCAGGCAAGCCTGGAACTCAGCAATCCTCCTGTCTCTGCCTCCCAAGTGCTGGGATTACAGGCGTGAGCCACCACGCCTGGCACTGTGGTATGTATTGATTGCTGGTGGACGTGAGTCACCACACCCAGCATTGTATGTGGTTACTGGGAATCAAACTCAGGGCCTTGCGCTTGTGAAGCAGGCACTGGAACCGCTGAGCTAAATCTCCGGGCCAGTTCCAGGCTAATTTGAGCTACATAGTGAGTTCAGGGCCAGCTTGAACTACAAAGTGAGATTCTATCTAAAAAAAAAAAAAAAAAAAAAAATAGGACCCAGAGCCTAGGAATAGGTGGCAGTAAATGTAGACTTTGTTTCTGTTTTTTTTAAAATTGAATTCTTTATTGGTACAATTTATATACATCTCACAATCACATATATTTGTTTCTGTTTTTTTGAGATAGAGTCTCACTATGTAGTCTAACCTGGCCTCAAACTCATGACCTTCTAGGCTTATAAATTGTTCTTTCTTAAAGCTTGGAAAGGGATGCCAAGGTACTAAAAAGGGTTAAAAAAAAAAAATTTGGTAGCAAAGACTTAAGAGTTTTCCTCAGATCCCACAAGCTAGATTTGTTATTGGTCAGCCTTATATGTTATGTAATATAGCGGTATCATTTTTACTTGTTTCTGATAGATTACTTGTTACAGTATATAAGAGGTGAGTTCAGCTGGAGATCTGAGGTAAGAAGCAGAAAGAAATTTTTAAAAAGGATTTGCAGTTGTGAAATCTAAGTAGTTGGAGTGGAAGAATTTTCCTCCTGAGGAGGTTCTGTGTTTGATGAGCCCATTTGTTCTTTCCTTCTGCTTCTGATCTTGGGTACTTTCTGCTGCTTCCAGGCTCAAGTAGCTTAGTATCTTGGATGGTGCTTGTCCTGGGCAGCATCTCCCTCCATGGGCTGGCCTTGTCTCCACAAGTCTTCTGATAACTTAAGTAGTAGAGACTCCCATCCCTGCTTTGCCTATTAGACATAGAAGGCAGCAGCGTGTGGGACTTCCGAGCTCAGGGTCATCTGTATGTTCCAATTCTGTTTCACTGGGCCTGCTTAGATCTGAAATCTAGCAAGTGCTCAAAGCTGCATTTTAATGACTTCTTGGTTTGTTCCTTCTGACCTAAATATTTCTCTGAAGTTCCAAAATAACTTTGATTTTTTTATATGCAAAATGAATAATTTTATCTATATATGAGCTTCTTAATGATGTTTAAATCTGAACTTTGTCTTTGTTCCTATTAATTTACAGTTACAGTTCTTATTCCATTGTTGTGTTTTTGTCTTCATTTAATGGTAATTCATTTTGATTCCTAATGCTGACATTTAATTCGTACTTTCATGGGACATAGTATATTTGTACCATATAAGAACAAACTTTATAGCTTGGCATCCTTTTTGTTGCTATTTTGAACATACTGTTACTTTTCCATTAGGTAACTATATAGCATCTCTCTTTTTAGATCCAACTGAAGAGCCAGCACCGCAGGCCACCAATACAGTTGGCTCAGTAATTGGAGTAATTGTCACCATTTTTGTGTCTGGAACCATATACTTTATCTGCCAGAGGATGTTGTGTCCACGTATGAAGGGAGATGGAGAAACTATGGCCAATGACTATGTGGTCCATGGTCCAGCTTCTGTGCCCCTGGGTTATGTACCACACCCAAGTTCTCTGTCAGGGTCTCTTCCAGGTGAGTTAGGACTAACCAGTCGTTTCAGTTTCTGACAAATTACTACATTTCTATTACAGACACAGAATGCTACTTAGTGTTGGTTCAAACTAGATAATTTGAATTTTTAAAAATTACAGGTTTTGGGCTGGAGATTTAGCTCAGTGATTCCACTGTCTGCCTGGTAATCACAAGGTCCCTGGTTCGATCCCAGTAACCACATACAATGATAAGATTTTGGGCATGGTGACTCAACCCACCAGCAATCAGTACCACACCCCACAATGCTGGGCATGGTGGCTCACAACTATAATCCCAGCACTCAGGAGGCAGAGGCAGGAGGATTACTGAGTTCGAGGCTTGCCTGGACTACAATAGTGAGCTCAGGGCCAGCCTAAACTACAAAGTGAGACCCTGTCTCAAAAAAAAAAAAAAGAAATTAAAGGTTTACAGCCAGGGAACACTAATCCTGTTAAGGCTAGGAGTAAGAGTAGGCCAGAATTAGCCTTCCCACAGATGCAGGCAACCCAGTGACAGAACAGAAAGACAGGCTGTCATGTTTTCTCCTGACCTGAAGAGTTGACAGTGGACGATGGTGCTGCCTGAGTCAGCGCTAAGTGTACAGAGCTTCTGCGCTTAGGCAGGCCACATTGCTCTAGGAAAGGAAAGCTTTATTTTCAATGTTTCTTGGTGGTCTTAAGGAAAAGTTTTCCTTTTAATGAAAATGGAAGAAGTGGTACCTGGCCAAAGAATTATAAAAATAGCAATTTAGGCTGAGTGAAACTTTTAAGTACACAGACACCGAATTTCAGTTGACAGTGTTCCCTGTTGCTAACCCTATTTTCAGCAAGTTAAATTGGAAAACTTCTTTGGAAAAAGAATTTCTTCCTTAACATTGGTAGTTTTGATTCCAGCAATATCTGCATCTAGATGGCAAAGTAATACTATCCATATGCTGTTTTATGCCCTAAAATATACCTTTGGTTCCTTTTGAACAAGTCTTACTGTTTAAGCCTCCACCCTTCACAGTCCTGTTCCCTTGTCTGTCCAAGGTCTTGAAAACTTCTCACTCTAGGGAGCAGCTGGGAACTTTCCTGGGCCTTTTTCTGGGCCTTCTTTCAGTGGATGCTTTCACTTCTAGAGAATGTTTTGTATTCTTTCTTCATGAGGCATTTCCAGTTTTTACTAGGAAAAGAGGGCATATTAAATTGGACTGTTTGACTGTTGGTGTTGTCTTAGTTAATTTATTTCGTGAGACACAGTACCTGATACTTACCATCCAAGTTCAGTCCTGCCTCACACTCTGTAGAGGTTTCAGACCACAATCAGCTGGCTCTGAGGTAAGGTGGCTACAGTGGAGAAGTAGCTCCTGGCATGGTGTGAAAAGCAGAGAGAGGCCAAGTGAGGTAGGGGAGAGATTCTTTCAGACCACACCCTGATAATCTACCTCTAATGATAGTAGTTGTCAGCTCATCGCTGTGTTTTTTAATCCACTGTTGAGTGTCAGGCCCTCATGGTGCAGTCACTACTTATGTGAGGTTTGGGGGGACGTCTAGCTATGACTCATGACCACTGTTTGTAACCCTTGCATTGAATAAAATTATTTTGTGCATTTTTATAGATCTTACTCACCTTTGGTTTTTATTCCCTTTCTGTTAGGAATGTCTCGAGGTAAATCAATGATCAGTTCCCTCAGTATCATGGGGGGAAGCAGTGGACCCCCTTACGATCGAGCACATGTCACAGGCGCATCATCAAGCAGTTCTTCAAGCACCAAAGGCACTTACTTCCCTGCAGTAAGCAGAGCATTTGGCTTTGTCTTTCTCTGAATATTAAAATACATAGCATCTTAGATTATCTCATTTAAATATGGGTATTTGGTAATGGTAATGTAAAAGTAGTTTTTTAATACAGAATTTGGTATATAAAGCTCAACAGGTTTACCACCATCACCGTCTGCGTATAAATAACCAGTATATTTGAAAGCACTGGGCATTGATTGCACATTTCAAGAGAAAATAGAACCGTGTTCATCTTGAGATAATTAGAACCTTCATTTCTTAAGTTCCTTTAAATAAAAGCAGCATACCTAGATTTACTCCTAAGTCAGTCATTTTTCTCTGAACATTTTATAATTTCAAAAACCAAATCCTAGCTTGACTAAACTTAAACATGTCATTTCAAAATAATAGATTTTCTTTTAATCACTTTGTGCAATTTGGCTCTAATGCAATTATCTTAGGGAAAGGGAAGTCCTGTTGCCATTAGTTCTTTAGAAAAGGAGGTTTGTGCTAATAATTGCTGGAAAACAATAAGGCTAGGTGATGAAAGAATGGCTGTCTGTCTGATGTAGAGTATTGTTACTTTAATATTTTAATTATTTTTTCTTTTAGATTTTGAATCCACCACCATCCCCTGCCACAGAACGATCACATTACACTATGGAATTTGGTTATTCTTCAAACAGTCCTTCCACTCATAGGTCATACAGGTAATACACCACATTCTTGTTTAACAGAAGCAGAAATCCTTAGTACAAGGAAGAAGCAAGTGGGCAGAGTAGTACATACCTATAATCCCAGCTACCTGCAGAGGATGAGGCAGGAGGACGCAGGTTCAGGGCAGCTTAGTAGGACCTTTTTCCAAAAAATAAAATTAAAAGGCCAGGATAGAGGCTGTTGTTCAACAGTAGCATGATTGCCCACAATACATGAGTTCATGGGTTTACCCCCCCACCGCCAGTATGGAGGGCCAAAGAAAGGGAAGGACTCTATTTGTGGCCTTGATAAAGTCCCAAATGAAGAGTTGATGGTCACTAGAGAGAGAATATTGCCAGTGGTGATATTGCCCATCTGACAAAAGAGTGTTTTTTTGTTTTGTTTTAAGACAGTGTCTTGATTTGTAGTGCAGGCTAGCTCTGAGCTCACTATGTAGCCCAGGCAAGCCTCGAACTCAGCAATCCTCCTGTCTCTGCCTCCTGAGTGCTGGGATTACAGGCGTGAGCCACCACGCCCGGCCCTGTGGTATGCGGTATTAATTGTTGGTGGGCGTGAGTCTCCACACCCAGCATCGTATGTGGTTACCGGGGATCGAACTCAGGACCTTTCACTTGCGAGGCAGGCGCCGGAATCACTGAGCTAACCCTCCAGCCCAAAAGAAAGTTTTTTAAAGAGTCATAAATGCTGGCTTTTTTGGAGGACTGGGTAGTACCAGGGATTGAGCTCAGGCTCTGGGCTTCCAAGGTAGGCACAGTACCACTTGAGCTAAATCCCTGACTCATAAATGCTGAATTTTAGATTACAGCTAGGTATGGAAGCATAAGCCTATAAGCCCATCACTTGGGAAGTTGAGGCAAGAGTTTGAGTTTGTAGCCCAGGCCAGCTGGGCTACATAGTGAGTTCAAGACCAGTCTGAACTTGAGACTGTGTCTCAAAAATATGAGAAACAAAAACAAGAATAATGAAACAGAGTCCAGGTTTTGGCAGTGCTCTGATGAAAGTTTACTCATCAAAGTGACTGACTCCAAAATAAGTTACTGCTCATGTTAAGTAAGGTTGGTATTCTGTGGGTGGAATACTGTGTGGTGGTATATACCTGTAATCCTGTCTCCTCAGAGACTTAAGGCAGAATGATCTCAAGTACAGTGCTCGGCTAGATAGTTTGGTAAGACCCTGTCTCAAAAAATAAGGGATGAGAGTGTAGCTCATTTGTAGAGTGCTCCTGGATTCAATCTCCAGTACCAAAACGAGAATACAATACTGAGTTGGGGCTGGTTCAGAGAGTTGGAGAGCTTTCACCCGGCCAGCAGGGTATATAAAGAGCACAGAATCTGAGAGAATTCAAGAAAAATGTAAGGTCAGCCCTTGCTTACATCGGGTATTGTGATCTGAAATGAAAGATTTCTCATTTAAGTGCATGGAGTAAAATTAAGACTAAGATAAATGAACTAATGATATTTGTAAGCTGTAGTAAGGGGAAATGATACCTTTTTACTAATTTGTGAGTCTATAGAGGATAATGGGTCAGTTAGTGTTTGTCCACCTTACTGTTCCACTTCATTTGAAAGGGCAGCAAAAGTCAACAGCTTTGTGTTCTTTAAATGGAGAGTGCTGTTTGTGGGTGTCCCTTAGTGCTGATGAGGTGATGCTTAACTTAGCATCTCAGTCAAATTGACCTGCTATGGCCTCACTCATGAATGGAAGTACAGTGGAAACAGTTCAGAATATCATTCAGGATTCCCTTTTCAATTGAGATAAGATTGTTTGACTTGGGCTTGGCTCTCAACTGAATGTTTTTCTGATTTGTTGTAATGTTTCTGTGCCTGCCAAGAATTTGTTCTAAAAAGCCAAATCGAAAAGCAAAAGTCTGAAAGTTGAAAAGCAAAAGGAAAGATCTGAAATTTTATTTTAAAAACTTAACACTTTAATTCAAGTTGAGTAAAATTTCATTGAAACATAATCACACTTAAAGTAATTCTTGTTTAACCATTTCCTATACCTCAAATTAAGCTCAATTTCTCTTTACTCTTATTGTTGCGATCTGTCATAAGAATTTTGGTCATTTACTTCCCCAACCCATGAAAATGGAAGTATGCCCTTTAAAAACAGAAGTAGGAAATTTCACCAAGGCTTTGACACCTGTTTGAGTAAACAGATAAAACCCTAAGACAACATGTCACACTGCTGATAGTAAAAGCCTGGAGAACCTGCTTGGCAGGTCCGGCAACGCCTGGTCTCCGGCAGACACTTCCTTTGAGGCCAGGAGTGATGAACACAGATGGTCTGTGTCCTCTGCACCGCTGGGTATTTTAAGATCCCCCCTACCAGTGTTCTGCCCTCTTGTCTGCTGTCTCACAGCCATTTAGCTTGGTGACAGGGCTTAGGCGTGAGCCTTTGATAGGGATGGATATGAAATAAATGACCCACGCCAACTTGGGTAAGAAGATGCAAGGAGAAGTAGGAAAGATGAAAGCCAGCACTTCATCAGCTCTTATCTTCACAAGTACGTTATTTTTTCCAGTGTTTTGCTACAAATTTACCAGCTGTGGATCATTTCAAACAATAAATATAAGTACATTTGGTCTCTGAATAATAGGTCTTGAAATTCCCTGGTCTCTTACAGGTATTTAAGATGTTCAGTTAAAGCTGCTCTTACATTATACCTGTTTTTATGAAGAGCATCAGAACTATTTCCCCAATCAGTTCTCCTTTCCTGATGGTATAACTGTATTGGGGTAGTTAGGCTCCATTAGCTGTCTACTGGAATTCAGCCTTGGTTATACAGTATTGACTTTTAAAAGAAGAAGTAAAGTTTTCAGATATCATTAAATTATTTGTCAAGTAAATTGTGGTATAGTTAATGCTAACATAAAATTTGAGTAGGTAAAATATGTAAAGACTCATTCTGCATTACTATGAAACTGCAGAAATAAGAAAAATCTTACCTGTAAACTGAGTGCAAAATACATCATTCTAAAGAAAACCATTAAGTAGAACTTTGTTTTTTGATTATTTAATAAGGGACAGCATCAGACCCAGGGCCTCTTATGCTAAGCACGTGTTTAACCATTGAGCTACATCTCTGGCCCAAGTACAATTTGGAATAGTCCTGTTTAACTCAGTAATACACTAGAACTCGAAGATGTACCAACACAGGCTGGGTTGATTCACCTGTTTTCCCATCTTTGCCATTTTTACTTGCCTCTGCATTGCCTTCCTCAGCCATTGAAAATTCTTTTTGATCTGGACAGATACAAATCAACATAACTTGTTTTCAAAGTGAAATTTACATCTGAAATCTCTGAATTCTGATAAGGAAAGTTAGTTTTCTATAAAACTAACAGTTTCTCTTTATTTTCTTCCGGTGCCAGTTACAGGCCGTACAGCTACCGGCACTTCGCCCCCCCTACCACCCCCTGCAGCACAGACGTCTGTGACAGTGACTATGCTCCCAGCCGGAGAATGACCTCAGTGGCAACAGCCAAAGGCTACACCAGTGACTTGAACTATGACTCAGAACCGGTGCCCCCCCCACCCACACCCCGAAGCCAGTACTTGTCGGCTGAGGAGAACTATGAAAGCTGCCCCCCTTCTCCATACACAGAGAGGAGCTACTCCCACCACCTCTACCCACCTCCACCCTCACCCTGCACAGACTCCTCCTGAGGAGGGGCCCTCCTCCTCTGACTGCCTCCACCATGAAGAATGTAAATACACACTTGGTTGAGATCTGGAGGGGGGGAGGGAACTATTAGAGAAGGACGAGGCAGGTCATGTACAGTTAACATTATAAAATGGGTAGGGAATACTGGAGATATTTGTACAGAAGAAAAGGATATTTATATATTTTCTTAAAACAGCAGATTTACTGCTTGTGCCATAAAAGTTTGTATAAAAAATAAATTTGTACTAAAAGTTTTATTTTTGCAAACTGAATACACAAAGCATGCCTTAAACCCAGTGAAGTGACTGAGTACAAAGGAAATAGGAATTATAAAGGCATCACTGACCAGGAATGTCTGGGTTTTATTGATACCAAAAAATTTTTGAAAAGAGAAAAGAGAAGAAGAAAAATATGAAATTTTTCCCAGAGCAGCAAACCATAGATACTTGGAAGTAGCCAAATAGCCTTCACATTAGTTAACATTTGAGAAAGAAATCATGAAAGGAAAATAATAATAATTAATGATAATCTTGGACAAAGGGCTTTGTTTTCTCTAGGGATCCAACCATTTTAGGGAAGAAAATAAGTATTTACAAAAATCTGTCCTGGGTGTTGCTGCTATAGGAGAGCTCTGCTGTCTGTAAGACAGTGCAGGGCCGTGTGCATGTCTTCTGTCCCTGCCTTAGAGCCCACACCTCAAAAGGAGAGTTTTTTTCCTAGAGTTTCCACACTGTTGCCTCCCCCTGCAACACTGAAAGTCATTTTGGCCCCTGAAACCGTGATTTATTCAAGCTTTTTATCTGAGCAATGGATTAAAAGGGATTTGTGAAATTAGGGTTTGATCATACTATTTTACCAGTTCCATCCCCAGCAGGCTTAGCTCTTCAATCTGACCACTGTTTTTGCTTAATTAATGATAAAAAGTTAGCTGTATTATTGGTTCTCTTTACTTCCAAGATTTAGTGCTCAATACAAATGTCTTTTTACAACACATATAGACAGCATTTAAGAATTACAAGTCTATTATGTTTTTGTTGTAAATCATATATCCTTGCAGTACTTTCCGCATATAATATCACAATATGAAATCATTTATATATTTTTGAGTAAAACATTAAAATATGTTCTGGTTAGAGATAATCTATTTAAAGTGTGTGTGTGTGTGTGTGTGTGTGTGTGTGTGTGTGTTGCCATTAGCTTTTCCTATATTAACTATTTGTGACATTTTCACAATCTTTAGACCAGGTTTTCTCAGAATGATGTCTACGTACATACCTCTTCTAATGTGTGAGATGAGTTTAATGCCTTCCTATTACCCACTGTGAATGTTAGGTTGTTTTCAGATTATTCACAAATTATCTTATAATATTCTCATGTATTTTTATGTGTGTTCTCTCATTCCATTATGGATTAACATTATTTAAGAAATTTAACAATGTGGATTAAATGAGAAGATAGACTATTAACTTCTTAACTGTCAGAATGTGGGTGGTGGAGGGAAATAACGAAGTCTCTTATGTAACCTGCCTGGCCTGCTGTCATATATGGTACTGCGGCTGCTACATCTTCAGCTGTCAGAGCTGATCTATGGAATGATTCTCACACTGCTCTGCCGCCTAGCAGAAGTTAGCTTCCAGCATTTCACATGTGTCCAGCACTGCTCTGCTAAAATTGAATGTGTTTTTTAAACTAGTGTGCTTTTACATTAATAGATACTGGTGAGTTAGTGTTTTCTCTCTCTCCCTCTCTCTCTTTCTCTTTCCCTGTCTTGCTGAGGCCTCTCTGGTAATCAAAGCTCCCCCCAAAATCTCAAATCTCAAGAAAGGATTCATAATTTTGGCAGGGGTGAAGTAACTTTTCAAGCAACTAAAAATTATGTATCATTTTTGAAAAGAGAAGAAAATATGGTCTCAGACTAATGCTCAGAATGTTGGGGACAACTTAAAAGAGCCAGGTGCAGTTGCTTTTGCATCTATACAAATGGTCATCCATCAGTGTCTTCTATCTCAGTCAGACAAGCATCGCCTCTTCCTGTTGCTGGAACAAAGTGCTCACTGTCTAAGCAAAGTGGACATTGAACTTCAGACTGTGACACATGGGCACTGGATGTTTCAGTGAAGATGGAAGGTTAGCAATAACTGGGTATCAGTGAGAATTCGAGAATTCTATGTTTACATGTTTAATGTGCATCTTTACCTGGTGGGTGGGCTTCCTATGTGGAAACTTGCACTACAATGAATTAAGAAGAATATTGCCTTGTTTTATCTCAATCCAAGTGCTTGTACTGCGAAGGCAATGTCCTCTTCTTGCAAAATACTAACTTTTGTGTCAATTTGTTTGAAATTCTTTGAAGGCAGTTCAGCTTAATCTCAGTATCCTCTTTCTGGGATCATTGGGATGGATTCTTAATATTTCTGAGAATATTTTTAATGAAAGGATTGTCAAATTTGGGAAAGAATTACCGATCCTCAGGTTATATGGACAGTTAAGCTTAAGTAAAATACATCGTGATAACTAAACATAAGAGCCTTAATTGGAAAAAATGAACATGAAAATATAAGTCAGGAAGCAATGGAGAAAGATTATAAGCTTGGTGTATCATGAGATTGACTGTTCAAAAGTATGACTACTTACAGATATTAAAGTCTTATCTGGGAAGTTAACTTGGACATCACATACTATGCACTGCAGCAAGCTCTGGGCTTGGTCTTCTGTGACCGCAGTTCTCTACTTCACTTCCTTGGTGCCGTGGGGCTTGCTGCCTGTTCAGGAGGAGGCTGTGATTCATATCTTGCTGCCTAGCAGCTGATTTGAACATACAGGGTTCCTGCTGGTGGTTCAAGCTAGCAGAAACATGTTAAGTCAGGTAATAGCACATTCACACTGAAAAAAATAATCGTTGGAGAATTTTCTCTATTAATTTTTCTTCCATGACATTCTATTATGCCTTGGGACTTGCTGCCATACTTCTATACTACATATTAAAGATGTCTGTTTAGCCAAAGGCATAGTTATTTTAATTCTATATAAAAACACTTTGTGATACACCACCAAGACAGTTTGATCCTTTAACAAGTATGAGAAAAGGGACAAAAGATCATTTAGAAATGAAGCCTTCAGTTAAGTACATCTTTAACTAATATAGGCCAGTAATTTGGAGGAACAGTGTTTGTTTTGTTTTTGGGTTAGAGCCTTGTTATAAAGCTCAAGCTGACCTTAAACTCACCATGTGTAGCCCAGGCTGGCCTCCAGCTTGGAACTCTCCTACCTCAGTCTCCTGGGTGCACATTATCACACTGAGCTGGGGTGGGTTGTTTGAGCAGTAAAATTTTAAGATGACTGCGGGTTTTATTTGTTCATCATTTAAAAATACCCTGAAATCAGTACTTTGTATAAGGGCAATTCACTCATTATTCAAGTTGTAAAAATAGCAGCTATTTTGGGTGGCAGTTAGTTTTGGAGGAACTTCTTTTCTGTGAAGGCTCATTAATGAAGACTATTTTGGGTGGAACTAATGATGGCAGTTTAGCAAAGCTTTTAGTGAAATGTGATAAGTGACCTAATAAGAGCTGAGACCAGAGAGGCTGCAGTTTCTCCACAGGAGGTGGGCTGCTTAGATCAGTCTACTAGAAATATAGGTTGCTTATTATTTAATGTTTTATTTCTTGCATGGGAAACCTTGCAAGATTGAGAAACAAAAATTGGACCTTTCAGTGACCCCCAAATATACCATGTTTTGTAGTGCATGCATCTGCATATATTAGGTATCCATGGTTTGTATAGAGTGTTGGATATGGGTGTGTGCCTACTAGTTGGTCAACTAATGGGACCTACAGGACTGTGTATTAGTGTACCAAGGATAGACATAGAGTCTATCTCTCATAGACATGAGTCCTAAAGCAGTTTATAATCAAGATTTTAGAACATTATGATTTTTAAAGTTATAGGGATTGACCCTTAGGCCTTTGCAGCTCTTTTTTTGCTTTTGAGATAGGGGCTTCCTAAGTCAATAAGCTGCTCAGCCTTGTGATTTTCCTGCCTCCCAGAGTGCTAGGATTTAATCTCTTAAACTGAAGAAATTTAATTTAATTTGATGTTCTTTCCTCATCTGAAGCCTAAAATAGGCCAAGAGAAGTACTGTGACTTGAGGAGGTACTAGTAGCTGATGTGTGATTTCTCACTTACGGGGTGGCATCGTTATTCTTTCTCAAAATTCGGCCTCTGTAATTGACACTTTAACAGTAAAGGACTTCGGATCTCAACATAAAAATTGTACATTTATAACTTTTTTAGAAAATTTAAACGTTGGGCTTTGTGAGTCCATATCCTCAGGGTATTTCTCTTTGACTTGATCATGTATCTCATTAAATTAAGTCTGGACCTGAGTGGAAGGGGAGGTAAATTTGTAGGCTTATCTCAATGACTGATTCTACCCTCACTTTCCTTTATTGGGGTAAATTTTACTGTTTTTCATAAGAGATTTTTAAGTCATTTTTAGTTTTATTGCTGAAAAATATCTTCATGACTTTATAGAATTACAAGCTCAGTGATTTCTTATACTCAGAAGGGATTATAGACTTAACTAACCTTTAGCCAGTCAGGTAGAGTTTTCCCAGAAGTTAACACCAAAGAATTATAGACAACATTTTTGGGGGCCGGGGATTTAGCTCAGCCACATAATGGCTGCCTGGCCATCACAAGGTCCTGAGTTCATTCCCCAGAACCAAAACCAAAAGACACGTACTTTTGCTTAACTGTCCATTTGGGTGGTTTTGTTTTTTAATTCAATGTATCAAGTGATAGAGATAGTAATCAATGGAGACATGTTTATCTATTTACATCAATTCCTAAACATGGGTATTAAAAGGAATATAAAGCAAAGAAAGTGTGATTCAATCCAGTATTCCATGAACTTAAGGAGGTTATTGAGAATTCAAGAGCAGAAAGAGGATGCCAGGAAGCTTAACCTGGGCTAGCCTTACTTGCAAGTGAAGGATCGGTGCTGCTTTCAGATGTTTATCTTTTATGTTTTGAATTTTTTCTTAAGCTTTAATCTTCGTCATTGTCTTGAAGTCAACTGGTGTTTCTGTTCATGACTTGGGTACGATGGTGCTTTGCAAGGATGTATTTATATTATAATGGCCAACATTTGGTCAGCCCCTGTCCGCGTACTCACTTCCCCTTTTGTAAAATATGTGCTTTAATTATAACTGTATAAAAATACCTTGTATAAATCCCTTTTTTGATTATGACAGTAAGCTGAATTGTAACAAATGAAATGTTGATTTTTATAATAAAAGTGAAAAAATAAAAGTGTCATTTCTTTTTAGCAAGCTATTGAAATAGAACATGTTTGTGCTTTGCCATGATATAGATTGTCATGTAAACAGCTTTGTATTTGAAGTGATTACTGCCCTAGAAGAGACTTGGGAAGGGCAGGGCTGTGGTCTCTAGTTCCTTGCCGAGGCAACACTCCCTGTCTTCAATTAGTTTATAAAACGAACCTGGGCCTTCTTGTTGTGGAGCCCAAGATGGCATGAACGCCTCTTCTGCGGGGGTAAGTTGTGAGTACTGAATTCCCAGACGGTGTCTGAGTGTACTGCTGGGCTCAGAAAGGAAGAAAGCTGTTGTTTTGTGCAGCAGTACTGAAATGTCAGTTAAGTGGAGATAAAGTTCTAATGGAATGTCTTCAGTGGGAGCTCTTAAATTTACCTTCATCCTTGTCGGCTCCTCCCATTCTTTCCCTGGAGGGAAAAATCATACAGGTTGTGCCATTCCTGGTCAGATCAAAGAAAGGAGGGCAGGGAATTTAGCCGAGTGGTACTGCATCTGCCTCACAAGCCCAAGGTCCTGAGTCGAGGGCGTGTCAAAGGAAAGGCAGAACTGGTTTGCCTGAATTAAAGATGGTCTCAAGAGTGGAGCTGAGCATGCCAGTAATCCCAAATGCTCGGGAGGCCGAGGTAGGGTATCTCAAGTTCCAAGCTAGTCTGGACAATTTAGCAAGATGCTGTCTCAGTGTAAAAAGAGAGGCTTCAGATGTAGCTCAGTAGAGTGTTTGCCTTGCATGTGTGAGAGCCCTAGGTTCAAACCCTATTACCACAAGAAAAGGGCAGGGGAATGAGAACCTTGTGACTGGTTTGGGGTCTTTCTTTCCCCAGGCAGTTTTCAGAGAAGTTTATATAGTCCTCCTGTTGACTCTTTGCCTTAAATATGGTTGCTTATTTCTGAAAATTTAATTCAAATGATAAATAATGGCGTTCAAATCTCAGGTGTCATCATTTACCCCATTATGCAGTCTGTATCCCTTTTCCCCTTAATGGAAAATCTACTTGAGATTTACATTTACAAATTCATATTTAATTACAGTAGAAAAATCTTGCAAAATAAAGAGGCTAAAGTGAGGTATTTGTCAGTATTTAGGCAGCATTTTTGCACACCAGACACTGGGCTGTGACTTGTTACCCCTTTTCCAAGTCGTATAGTAGTTAGGACCAAACCACAGGAAATACCTGATTTCAGCATGAAAAGCTCCAGTGCACATTTAACCCACCCCAGGCAGCTGCTTTTTATTTATTTATACTTTATTGGCACATGTTTGTTTGTGGTATACAATGATTACATTTATCCTGGGGAGTTGGTATATGTACATGCCATTTCTTAATTTTTTACACTCTGAAAAATTTTGATCAGGAGTATGTTGGCAGCGACGGGCAATGGGAAAGGACATAGTTAGATTCTACTGTTATATGTTAAATAGTTCTCAGGCATGTCCATAAAATTACATATATATTTGGTCTCTTGTATAGAGTTTTCTATCTGTTCCAGGGGGTGCTTACACATAGAGCATTCAAGGCAGTGGGTAGTAGTATTACAAAGTAGGGTACATGGGAAGGAGTAGATTGAAACCCCAAGTGCTGTATAGTGCTGTGATTCTTAGTGGAGAGATTATATAGTGGAGAGGTTTTTAATAACTCAGTTTTTCTAGTAGATCTAGATCTATTCATATAATCCTGTTTTTTCTTTCCCCTTTCTTTGTCTTCCTTCATGCCTTTTCTTCTGTTTTAATTTGGGCCTCCTGAGCTACATATCCAGCCTTATATTTTGAAACATTCTGACCAAGATGCTGAGTTGTTCAGGTTGAGCTCATATTTGTCATTCTTGTGCCTCAGCCTCTCAGAGTAGGATTATAGATGTGCTTCACCAGGCCCAGGATGCTATGTCAATTTTAGTAATTTTTGTTTCCAGGAGTTTATTCACTTACATGACATTAATTATCAACATAAAGTGTGTTCTTTATCCTTTTAATGTCTTCATTTCTGATATTGGTAATTTGTGCCTTCTCTGATGTGACTCAGAAGATATTATCCCCAAAGAATGGCTGAATAAGCTGAAGGAATTTGAAG
Organism: Thryonomys swinderianus; assembly: GCA_004025085.1. Classification (NCBI taxonomy): domain Eukaryota; kingdom Metazoa; phylum Chordata; class Mammalia; order Rodentia; family Thryonomyidae; genus Thryonomys; species Thryonomys swinderianus. Next base: position 21,635 of record PVIC010004071.1, read on the forward strand.
AAACTGTAGAAGCAGAATTGGCTCTCTGACCCTCTCTTATCTGTCTTCCCCAAAGCATGTCAGCAAACCTAGAAAGGATTTCCTGATCTTATCCTGAAATAAAGAACATTCTCACCTCTGAAGATGAAGGGTCACAGAGAAGAATCTAAACTAAGGTTGTGGTGAGTTTCCCAGTTTATTTACGTTAGATCTGATCTTTTTTACTCTATCATATTTCTGCACTCATCATCAAACCTTTTATAAAATACTAATAGTTATGTTTCTGTAGGTCTTCATTTTATTTACAAAGATTGCTATGTCACATGCAATTCATAAATTTAAATGATTTTCTCTGTCTTGTTAAATGGACCTCAGCCATGAACGTAGGAGGGGTAGAGAAAAAGTCGTACTCCATTACATCTACCACACTTTCTTTACCCATTCATCTGTTGATGGATATATAGGCTGTTTCCAAGATTTATCCTCTGCACTATTATGATATACATTTTATTCTGTGTATGATATAAACCTGGCCACAAATTATTATTTTTCCTTTAAATAGTACATTGTTCTTGGCATGGTGGCACACACCAGTAATCCTAGCACTCTGGAAGACTTAGAAAAAGGAGGATCAGCGATGTCCATAAAAATATGTCAATAAAAGTAATGCAGTTTTTCTAGTAGGTCTAGGTCTATTCATATATTCCATTTTTTTCCTCTTTCTTTTTCTTCCTCCTTTGCTTTTCTTCTGTTTATTTTTGTTTTTATTTGGGCCTCCTGAGATACACATCCAGCCTTATATTTAGAGACACCAAGATGCTGAGTAACTTAGCAACTGAAACTATCTCAAATTAAAAATTTAAAAGGGCTAGGATACAGCTCAGTGTGAAGACCCTGGGTTCAATTACCAGTACCACAAAAAATAAGAATATTATTTTTAAAATAAGAAATCTTTTACATTTACTCATATATTTATCATTTCCAATGCTTTCCCTTTTTTCTATAGATACAGATTTCAGTTTGCTATAATTTAGCTTCTACCTTTAATGCTTATTGTAGTTCAGGTAGGCTGGTAGAAATTATTTTCAGTTTTGTATGTTTCAAAAAATTTCTATTGTGCCTTCATTTTAAAATCATCTTTTTTCTGGGTATAAGGTTATGTTTACTGTTTTATTTAAGGCTGGAGAGGTAACTTTACTTTTTTCTATCTTATAAAGTTTTCCAAGAAGTTTGGTGTTTGTTATGATTTGTGTTCAGATGTCTCTCCAAAGCCTTTTGTGGTTGGTCATAGGGATTTTTTTTTAGAGGTGGTTACATTTAGAGTGTGTGACACTTGCATTAAGGGTATGTGATTATTAGTTTACTAATTCTCTTGGCACTGCCCTAATCCCTATAGTCTCTATGAAAGGAGTAAAAATATGCTGTTAAGGTTCGTTTGTTGCTTTTGTGAGCCAGGCAATTATGGGCCAAGATTTCCACAAACTGTGAGCTAAATCTTTCCCCTTAACCCTGGATGTGGTTGTGTGTGTGTGTGTGTGTGTGTGTGTGTGTGTGTGTGTGAGCAAGGTGAAAAGTAAGACAATTTGGTACTGAGAGTGGGGTTGTTGCTGTGATACTGACCATATGGTTGGGAGCTTTTGGGAATGACTTTTAGGAAGAGTTTTAAAGGCTTAAAGGTGCTAACTAAAAAAAAGTAGAGCAAGAATGCGTTGGCTTTACTGTTTGGGTGATTCTGGTCAGAACTCAGAAGATCAGAAGGCTGATAGAAATCCTGCCAGTAAAGACCAGGCTGAGGACATTTCTGCTGGAAAGCAGGATGATGTCGGCTGTCAGACTTCAAATGATGGTGTTATACCTTGGCAGAAAGTTTGTCTGCATTTTGCTCATGTCCAGAGACTGTACCCGAGACTGAGATTAATGGCAGCAGACTAATTAATCATGCAGAAGAAATTTCAAGGCAATTTAATGTTGAGGCTGTGGCATGGCTGTTATTGGGGGCTTTAAGCCAGATTTATGTTGAGAATCAAGACCAAAGAGCCCAGTGAAATGACTTGAAACATTTTGAGTTTGGCCAAAAGGGAACCTCCTGCAAAGATAAAATGGAAATCTTGATTGGTGAGAAGGGACAAGAAAATAGAAGATAGATGAAAGGCATCATAGGCAGCAGCAAGACTCCACCCTTTATAGCCTCAAAATTTCAAATGTAGGGCCACAGATTTAGCTCAGTGGTTCTGGTGCCTGCCTAGCAAGCACAAGTTCCCTAGTTTGATCCCTAGCAACCACATACAACAAGACCAGACGTCGTGACTCATGTCCACCAGCAATCAGTACCACACACCACAATGCCAGGTGTAGTGGCTCCAGCCTGTAATCCCAGCACTTGGGAGCAGAGGCAGGAGGATTGCTGAATTCGAGGCTTGCCTGGGCTACTTAGTGAGCTCAGGGCCAACCTAATCTACAAAGTGAGACCCTGTCTCAAAAAAAAAAAAAAAAAATTCAAATGTTAAAGACTCTTTTGAGAAGAGAGTCCCAGAGTACCACATTCCAGAATGCTGAGGGCCTAGAGAATTTGTTCCTCAATATTTAGTTCATAGGCACTGGCCCCCACAGCCAAGAGAGAAAAGAGCCTGGCTACTTCTCCAGCTGGTGAAAGCCCTTGGTATTACCCATGTGGTGCTAATTTTAGGTGCAGATAGAAAACAAGAGTGGGGTCAGGAAGGCTTCTACCCAGATTGCAGAAGAAGGCCTGGGAGGCCAGGCAATATGCCCCTGAGAGGGCTATATGTGAAGCCATGAGTATGAAGACAAAGGTGCAGTGGAGATGCCAGAAGTCTGGAGAGACCAAGAACATGGATCATCCAAAGAAACTACAAGGAGGGAGGAGAGCCAGCCCCAGAGAAGCCACAGGAGCTACAACCACCAGAAGTGCCACAGGGGTGGAGCCACACAGCTGTTTAGATTTCATAGCTTGCCACAGATTGTTGGGAATGCTCTTTTTTGTTTGTTTTTTGAGACAGGGTCTTCCTTTGTAGTTCAGGCTGGCCCTGAGCTTGTTATGTAGCCCAGGCTAGCCTTGAACTCACAGCAGTCCTCCTGCCTCTGCCTCTCAAATGCTGGGATTATAGGCATGAGCCACCATGCCCAGCATTGTGGTATGTGGTACTGAGGATTGAACTCGGGACCTTGTGCTTGCCAGGCAGACACTGGCACCACTAAGCTAAATCCCCAGGCCCTGAGATTTAATATTTGTCCTGCTAGATTTTAGACTTGCATTGGTACCATTCCTTTGTATCTTTTAGAAGGGAAATGTCTATCCTGTGCCACCAGATGTTGGAAGTGATTTAACTTTCTTTTCATTTGTACAGGCACTTACAGCTAAGAGTTTGTCTTAAATCTCAGAGACTATAGACTTAGAATTTTCAACAGTGCAACTCTTAGAGATAAACTATATGCCTTTTGGATAAAGAGATGTACATAGTCTTTGAGGGCCAGGGGCAGAATGTTATAGTTTGTGTCTAGACATCCCTCAAAGGCCTCATTCATTGTAGGGTTTTTTTCAGAGGTGACTGAATCTAGAGTGACACTGGGGTTAAGGGTGTGTGGTTAGTAAATCAGTCCACTGATTGGTTCGGCATCCCCTCTCACCTGGTAGTTTGTTGAGTTTCCCTTGATGCTTTGCTACCTTCAGCCCACTATGAACTGTTGCCCCTCCACCATGTGCTACCCTGCCTTGGAGCCAGCTGATTATGGACTCAAGCCTCTGTAAACTGTGAGCTATTAATAGTTTTAATCAATTTATAGTATTCCCTGGTGTCGTTTTCTACATTTCGTGTGTGTGTGTGTGTGTGCACGTGTGCATGCACTTGGCATCCACTGATATTCTTGATTCTGTGGGCTTATCCTCTTCATCAAATCTGCAGTCTTCCCTCAGTTTATAAATACATTAGGCCATTAGAAGTTATGCTGTTTTATCTTGAATTTGTTGCTGTGTCTTCAGCTTTACCTGTCTGTTCTACTGTCTCATCTGTTGTTAATCCAATCCAGTGTACTTTCATCTCAGATATTACAGAGTTCAGCTCCAGAAGCGTGAGTCGTGTTTATGATTGATACGTGTGCTGCACATCTCCTTTTACTTCTCCAGCTTGTTGTTGATCAGCATGCCTGTGTTTGTAGATCTCGGGAGCCCATGTGCCACTCTGCTTGTTGTTCTGCTCATTTTTGGTCTGTGGCTCTCCTGGCCCTTCAGTTTGCTCTGCTCTGCCCAGGGAGCCTGCTGAGCCCTGTGTGGGTCTCCTCTCCAGCAGGCCTGGAAATCCTGTATGTGCAACCATGGTTCACTCTCCTCCTCTGTGCAGGACCAGTTCTTCCTTACCTAATGGTGAACGCTTAAAAATGGTTCAATTTATTTTGCCTTACTTAGTGATTTCAAGGATATTAAATCCAGTTACTGGCACTCCATCTTGACTAGCGGCTGAAGATGATTTTGGAAGCACTCAGGGAGCTTGTTATGACTATGTGGGTCTTGGACCATATTCCAGTCACAGTGATTTACAAGCTGCAGCAGTGAGGCTGGGGTATGGCTCTGCAATTGTGTGCCAGAAATATGCCTGGCATTAGAGATACAAACTAAACTAGATATAATACTTGCTTACAGAGAGCTTAGAAAGCACTGGAAAGACTAGGTAAATCAGTTTTTATGGTACAATGCATTAAGTATAATGCTTACATACAGAGTGTTTTGGAACACCCTTACAAGGAAACGAATACAGATATAGCCCCATGGTGGCCAAGGGAAAGTTAGTAATGATGCATCATGGAAATGAAGGAGCAGATTTGGAAAGATGGGCTCGAGTTAGTTGGATGAGTGGGAATAGGGGAAAAGGAGGCTGGCAGGCAATAATGCTCCAAGTAGGGAGAATACATTTGGGAACTGCAAATAATTTGGAATGGTTGGATCAAAGTGGGAGAAGGAGGGGTCTTCGTGTGATGATCTGTAACATTTATGAGTTTCACATGGAAGAGAAAAGGAAAGTAATGCATTGTGATAGGTGGGCCAGTGAAGCATTTTGTGATAGGTACAAATTTCCCTTGAGCCTCACAGTATGTCTGGTTGGCTTATTTGCTTATTTGTTCATCAATGGATTATTCTCCGGATGCCTCTTGAGTCACGGGGCTAACATCCTTGGTGCTCCATCTGCCCTGCACCTTTGATTTTTCCCCGGTCTGTGCTGAGACCCACGTCCATAGTGTAACTACGGGACGATGCGTATTCCAGATGATATTTCAGTCTACTTCTTCAAGTGATATCCCGAGTATTTTTTCCTGGGGAAAGGGGAAAAGAGAAATAAATTCTTAAAATTCCAAGTTGGATGCACTGCTGAATTGAAAACACATGTCTCTTAACTCTGCTCTTATCCTAGGCGCGACCTGAGCCTCCGAGTCTGTTAGGGCTGGGGGAGGGTTTGGGAAGGTCCCTGGCATCCGTGGTATGCCTGGAAGGAAAACATTAGCGAAGGTCTCATGTTACACATCCAGGACCAACAGGCTGCATCTTTTCTTGAAGATGGGAAGGAAGGCTCTAAGGCTGTATTTAAAATTCAAAACAGCGGTACTGGCAAATAGATGAGTGTGTCCTTTTGCATTGCTGAGGAAGGGCGAGGCTGCAGGACTGTGGGCAACCACGGGAAAAAGTGGGGGCACAGTGAGGGAAAAGCTTAAGAACAAATCAAAACCTCACAGGACCTCGAGGAGCACACGTTGGAGATGGAGTGCCTGCTCATTCATCTAATTCCTTCACTAGTTCACAAGTATTAGCTGAGCTGCTGTGATGAACATAAGGTGATGGGACACAGGGCGTATAACAGGAGGCAAAAGGTGCATCCTCTTGCACCTTTGTACTTGAGAGGGTTAGATGCACTCCTGGAAAATGGAATCCTGAAACAGTTAGGGACTCTGAGTTTGATAGACTTCCATTCAGGAAATTTTCCCTCCATCCATATTACTTAGACAGCACGACAGACCAAGCCAGGGCCAATGAAAGTCCCTTGTTTCCTGTCCTATTGTTTTGGAAAAATTAGTCCTTCCTCTCACATTCTTTTTCTTCCCTCTCCTTGTTTCCACTTACAAGCTCCAAACTCACCAAGAGTTAAGACTTAGGTTTTTGATGTCCCGGGTATAACTGTTATAGTTTGGATTGAGAGTACAGAGGATAAAGTACCAGGACCATCAATTTCTAAAGCCTTTAAAAATCCCCTTTCGTACTCCTTCTGATGAACTCATCTATTTCTCTTAAGAGGATCTGGTTTTCTCTATAGCACCAGCAACCAAATTAAAATCTTTAGAATGTTTGGGTTCATTTTTTTTTTTGTCCCCTCTATTTTATAACTAGAATAACAACCACTATCTAGGGCCAGGGATTTAGCTCAGTGGTTCTGGCGTATGCCTTGCAAGGGCAAAGTCCCCAGTTCAAGCCCTGGTACCACACACCACAATGCTGGGCATGGGAGCTCATGCCTGTAATCGCAGCACTCAGGACAGGAAGCAGAGGCAGGAGGCTTGCTTGGGCTACATAGTGGGCTCAGGGCCAGCCTGAACTACAAAGCGCACTAATGTGTACCCTGTTTCTCTGAATTTGCCTATCTTGGGTTTCATATAAATGGAATCATACAACAACATAATGTCCTTTTTGTCTGACTTCTTAGCATAATGTTTTTAAGATTCATATATGTATCAGTGCTTTACTACCATGGAGGAATCGTTCCACTGTAGGACAACACTTCATCTTGTTTATCCATTCATCGTTCATCAGCTGATAAATATTTTGGTTATTTCTACTTATTGGTGTTATGAATAATGAATGCTGCTCTGAATGTTTTATGCACAAGTTTTTGCATGAAAATATGTTTTCAGTTTTTTTGGTTATACACTCCCAGCCATAGCCCTGGGTATTGAACCCAAGAGAACCTTACACAGCTCCTTGTAATTCTGTCACATTTTGGGGAACTAACAAGTTGTTTTCCAGAGGGACTGCATTGTTAACAATCCAACCAGCTATGTATGAAGAGGAGGAGGAGGATTCCAGTTTGTCCACATCTTCACCAGTGCTTGTCTTTTTATTTTAGCCATCCTAATGCATAGAGTTCATCATAATTTTAATTTACAGTTCTGTCTCCTTTGTGTGTGTGCGTGTGTGTGTGTGTGTGTGTGTGTGTGTGTGTGTGTGTGTGTGGTACTAGGGATCAAACCAAGTGGCACGCTGTCGCTGAGCTGCATTCCCAGTCCTTTTTATTTTTCATTTTGAGACAGTGACTCACTGAATTGCTCAGGCTGGCCTCAAACTTTTGATCCTACTTCCTGAGCTTCCCAAGTAAATGACATTACAATAGTGTGGCACCTTGCCTAAGAGTTTCCCTGCTGTCAAAATAAGAGTAGCAAGCATCTTTTTTAATGTGCTAATAGACTATTTATCTGTCTTCTTTGGAGAAATATCTATGCAAAACCATTGTCCATTTTAAAAATTACTCTGTATTACTGAGTTGTAAGAGTTCACTGCATGTTACATTTACTAATCATTTACTAAATGTATGATTTACAATTTTTTCATTCTGTTTCTTTTTCCTGTGCTGGGGCTAAAACTGAGAGTCTATGGCATGCTAGGCGAGTGCTCTCCAGTCCTGATTTTCCACTTTCTTTATGGTTATTATCGTTACAACAAAACTGAAGTCCAGTTTTCTGGTTTTTTCTTTTCTCTTTGTTCTTTGGTGTAAAACCACTATGTTTTTCATTTTTAAAGTGGAGCCAAATTAGTGGGATAAATAGACTTGAGAGCTAAGGTTTGAAACCAATGTATATTTATGTCATTTCTGCAGGAAAATATGCTAATAAGTCCAGTAATGATTTTTAAAGGAACATTTAAAATGTAGTTCACAGGGAATTCAACTGCCTCAGTGCATTACTGTATTACTGTGCAAACACTGAAGTGTTCCAGGTAGAGGCTGGGAGGCCAAGTTGAAGTGCTCAGAAAACTTCAGGGCAGGGGAGGGAATGGAGGGCAGCCTAGGAGGAACAGTGGGGACTGAAATATTACCAAGAAATCTGTCCTCTTTTTAAAATAGGTTAAAGCAGCTTACACTTAAAATATTTAAGGCTCAAATCAGGCACTTAGACCTGGGGCAAAAGTGGAAAACAGAAAAATGGAAGATTGAGAAACCACTGACGACCGTGGCAGGCACTTCAGCCAAGAGCAAGACCAGCCGCACTTCCCTCCTGATACCCACGTAGCCAAGCCTCTTTGGGGTCCCCAGGTCGCTGTGGTGTGACTAGAGCCAACTCAAGCCTCCTGCTGGCTCCCGCATCTTCTCGTGGGAAGAGGACTAAGGATAATATGAGGGAAAGGCCTGTCCTCCTGGAAGTACCCTAGGCCTTTGGGATTTTAAACTTCTGGGGTAGTGCATTTTGATAAAGCTTGGCCTGTGTAGCCATTTACATATGGCGATTTTGAGGAGATTGCAGGGACTGGGGATAAAATCCTCAATGATGAATGTGATCATTATGTGTACTTAAAATGTACCAACTCAATTAAAAAAAAAAGAGTGGTTGAGGGTGAGGCATAAGGGGAAAATATCTGTTTTGATCGATGCCAAGTAATTTTAAATAGGTGAAAAGATAACTGTTAGCTTTGTAGCTTGTACTCAGATGGCTGAGTCAAAGCAGCGATGCCAAAGTGTTGTGAACCCTGAATCTCCATGTAAGGACCAGCCCTGCCCCCACCAGTGCCTGGGAGTGTGAGGAATGATTTCCTGCCCGGGCTCACACTGGACTTCCGCTGCCTGCAGAATTTGTGATAACAGAAATTACATTTATGTCAATATTTTATATCTCTAACTCTCATTTCCTGCAATATCTGACTGGTCTCTCTGCTCCCACATACCCTAAAGGAGCTCTGCAAATATTTATGGGTAATGAAGATAGTCACCCAAAATATGTTCCCCTCAGTGGGATAGATCTCTTGTTGCTCCCATGTCCTAAATTCATGAAAACTGCTTCACAGATGTGATCTTATCAACCAAAAAAATTTTTTTAAAGAAAAAAGGGGTAAAGAAAACTCTTACCAAACACTTCTAAAGTTTGGAGAAGATCTGTTTTGCATAGAATGCACTTACCCATCCACCATGCTCTTGGACCCAGGGTGAGAAGTTCTCTTTCAGGTATTTGGCTCCAAAGCCCAGCACCCTGTTCATGGGGTGGTTGTCAACAGCTGTAAGCTTGGCCATGGCATCTATCGCGAGGGCAGCTTTGAAGCCCTGAGCTTTCACTTCTGATTCCCCTCTGGTGTCCACACCCTTTAGGAACTGGTCTGTGATGGTCTTGAAAACAGGGTAGGACAGCCCATCCTGGAAGGTGCTCATTAAGTCCTTGTCTTTCTTCAGCTGTGTATGAGAGGAGAAGCACTCAGAAGGACAGCTTGGGCCACTGAGGCAGATAGAAGGCTACTCTTTAGCTCAGATGTGGGCCACTGAAGCATCCAGTTAAAAAGGCCCTGGATTCGAGTCTCAACCATGACACAACATCCTACAGGATCAGACTAAAGCATGTACCTCTCCAGAGAGTTCATTTCATTGGGGCAAATAAGTGAGAAAATCAAACAGTCCATTCACTCAACATTTGTCAAGAATTTCCGAACTCTTTAACAGTGGATAGTGTGGATGATGAAGACTCGGGCCCTCACTAAAAGGGTCATAGTCCCCCTGCAACTGCAAAACAGCATTAAGTACTTTGCTAGGAGTAGAGTCATGCGTAGGCTCTCAAGCAAGAGAACCAATGCCCTAGCTGAAAACTTTGCCCAGCTGTCAATTGCATGATCATGGGAAAATTACTAGCCTCTTGGATTTATTTTTGTCATCTCTAAACTTGAATGATGCTAGTACCTATAAAACAAGGTAACTTAATTTAGAAATAGTGCTGAATGTGGGGAGGGGCTCTGGAAATTGACATTTGTCAGGACAGAGCAGGAGGATAGGGGTGTCCCAGAAGATTTGCTAAGATCCATGTTTGTTTAACAAGGTTATATCCATTGATTCCTTTCCCATTATTCTCCCTGACTGATTTCACTTCCTACTTCCTCTTGAACTTGGTATCTCTTTGCTCTACCTCCTTTGGAATACTATACAGTACCTTTAGAAAAGCAAAACCTACAATGACTTTGCATCTTTGGAGAAATCAGAGCACATGCCTTAAATCCTCCTCATCCCCATTTAAATTTTTTTTTTTTTTTTTTTTTGAGACAGGGTCTGGCTTTGTAGTTCAGGCTGGCCCTGAGCTCACTATGTAGTCCAGGCAAGCCTCAAACTCAGCAATCCTCCGGTCTCTGCCTCCTGAGTGCTGGGATTACAGGCGTGAGACACCATGCCCGGCTGCATCCTCATTTAAAGTCATCCTTGTAACGTCTGTTCATGTGATGGTTGTCCTGTGAAAACACTTTTCTTAGTGGGCATGGACTTGCTTGAAAAACCTGAGGGAGCTGAGGTTATAGCTCAGTGGTAGAGGACATGCTTAGCATATGCAAAGCCCTGGGTTCGATCCCCAGCATTAAAAATAAAACATCTCAAATAAAATCTTCTAGTTCTGTCCTTGGAGGTAAAGCAGGTTTTCCATAAGTATTGTTTCTAACATTTGGAGGTGAATGAGATGCCATGTGAAGACTGTGGGGGAGCCGTGTCTCTGCCTGAACCAAGCCTGTCTCCCAGCGTCTGGAGGCCAAGGCTCCCCTCTGAGTTACCGATCTGAGCAGATCTGACTAGCTTCCTTCACGCTGAGACAGGACTCTTCCAGAGAAGGATGCAGCTCAGTGGGAAAATGTTTGCCTGCCATCTCCAACATCGCAAGACAGAATGAAAAGACAAGACTTCATCTGTGGCCCCACTGGAGGAGCAAGGCCCAAATTTTAGCAGGCAGTTGGAAGTGTGGCTTCTGCCAAAGCAATAAACACCAGAGAGAAGCACCTTCTGCGGAGCACCTGCCCTCCCCTCCCACCTGCCTTTCCTGTCCCTGTCCTGTGGCCCCTGCTCTCTGGCCCCTGGGGAGCTGTGGGATGGGCCTCCCAGCCTGCTCGTGCACTCCACGGGTGGCTCTGCAGTCACACCGCTGTGAGGGAGTAATTGTCCCACCGTGTACTAGGAACTCGTCAAGCACACAAATAAGGTCACACCTACTGTGAGCTCCTACCAGCGTGTGCTGATGGGTAAACATGTACAAGGAATACCAAGCACAGTGTCTAAAGAAACAATGTAAAATACCACTGAAAATCATCAAGCAAGAGTATCAGAGTGAGGGTTCTGAGTGTTGCTCTGTGAGATAAAAAGGAAAGTCCCGGTCACACCACTCCCGGTCCTGGCCTCCCGACCTCTACTTGGTCACTCAGGTCACTGCTAGGAGAGCCAGGAAGGAGGTGTCCACAGCAGCCACAGACCCTCAGACTAGAGAGAACACTTGAGCCCGTCACCTAAAGGACACCGCAACACACACCCACATGGCCAGTCTGGGCCCTGAACTGCTGGCCGGCTGTTCGTCTCTAATTCTAGTGCGAGGAAGACAGAGCACTGTCTAACAGAGCAGCCTTTGATCCTGATGGGAGGCCCTGTGTGGCAGTCAACTGCCCTTGGGTACTACATCCAGGGTGCTAGTTCTGGAGACTCCCAGGTTGTCCCGAAATAATACGTCATGCTGTATTCTTGCTTCCTCTGCACCCATCCCACTCTTTGCTTGTGGCTCACAGTATTCCCTTCTCTTTCCTTACTCCTGGTTTCATTCTGCCTTTCTCCCTGGCCCTTCTACTGGTCCCTGTTCTCTGGGAAGACTTCTGCCAAAGGAGCTGTGAGCATGCTGCAATTGGTGGCGTGGCCTACAGTCCCTGCTGTGTGTCCCAGCCTGAGGCCTGCGTGCCTTCCCCTAGATTCTGGCTGAAACTCAGACGAGGGTCCACAGGCCAGACCCTGACTGACAGACCCCAGACGCTGTTGCCTATGTGCAATGGGTACAGAAGAGAAGCCCTCTGACTGCTAGAGGATTCCTCACCAGCTCTGCCCCTGAAGGCAGCTCTGCACATCCTGGAACAGAAGGATGGGTCTCAACTACTAACTGGAAAGGAGGTCACACATTCTCCAAGTGACACTAACCTGCCCTCCCAGCCAGTGCTGAGCAACTAAAAGACAGTAGTCTAGACACTAAAGGGAGGTTTCAGAAAGGACTCTGGCCTATGAGGGGTGCAGATCTCCAGGCTGCAGGACAAATTCAACACCAGACTTCACTGAGGATCAGTTACATGGGGGAACAAAATTAATAATCCTATTCAGCAAATTTTAATTTACTGGCGTCTTTTCTTAAAATAACATAGTTACTTTTCTAGTTTCCAAAAATTCCAAGGAGGCTCTAGAAGGTTTACTTATGTTTTCTGAAGTGATTCATTTTCAAGATGTTGCCAACATGGAGAGTGCAGACTCCAAGGGAAATAAACTTTAGGACTAAGGGGAAACCAGAACTTTGGAAAGATTAAGGTTACAACCCGAGTACAGTTCCATTCTCATGCACTAGAACGTGGGTAGAGGAACAAATCACATTGGTTCAAGGAGCTTCATACCTCTTTTTCCATCTGATCCCCTGAATATTTCAGCAGCTCAACAATTTTGGCAATTGCTTGTTCTTCTTCATCTGGTGGATGAGGGAATTACAGTTATTTCTTTCAAAAGAAAATTTTCCAGTGGCAGTGCTTATGGTTTGGTTAGCGAGTGGGGGCAAAGTGAACTGTCTAGTTAGCTCATAAATCTTACCTGTTCTGATCAGAGACAACCACCTGTGACTTCTGCACATCCTTCCTTCCTGTTTTTCCCATTGCTTTGCTCAGTCCCCCAATTCTCACTGGGAAACCCATCCCATTATTGACTTTGGAATTGTGAAAAATCCACCCCATATGATTCTGTCTAGAAAGATACTTGAGAAATTTCTCTATTTTTTAAGTTTAATTTTTCTTTCTTTCTTTGTGCAGCATAGGATGATGAACCTAAGGCCTCATGCATTCTCAGCAAGCACTGTACCACTGAGCTGTGCCCCCACACCTCCCTTGATCTTTGATCTTCTCCTTAGTAGATGCTGTTTTTTCCCTTTGGCACCTTAAATTCTATATGTGATCATATTTCTGCCTTTTAGGTAGCTACTTTATGTTCTGCACTAATCCTAGTGTGCTGACACCCCCTCTGCTGTTTCACAGGACCCCAAAGCAGTATTTCCTGTACTGATGGTTCCAACTATAGCCAATGCAAACTGGTACAGAGCCACTGATAACATGATCGAAAATTACAGCCTAGGTCTAAGAAGGCATGTAATCTTCTTGACCTTCATTTTGGAATTAAACCTATTTTCCTTTTTTAATTTACTTTTTATATAACTCAAATTTTATTTTATCTGACCAAAATATAAACTTTATAGGGCATGCCTATAAAATATGGCAAAATATAAATACATAAAATTTATAAACACTCCTACTTCCAATGCTAAAATGGCAGGTGGGTTGCACAATGGCTACTTGTTGGTATGTAGTGTCTCTGTTGGAAAAGGAGAGGTAGATTATGATATTTTGTGTCTCACAACTTGCCAACAACTAAACATGCTGAAAATGGTCATTGCTATACAACAGAATCCAAATGGAGAAAAGCCCAGTCTCTGACATCATGAGTCCATAAGTTTGTCCCAGGTAACAGGGAAGGAGAGGGAGGGAAATGATGGACTCTGAAGAAGGGAAGAGGCATTCGGGCAGCCTGGGCCTCCTGTGACTTGGGAGCGAGAAGAATGTGCACCCTGCACAGTTGGGGAGTTCATTTGCAGCTGCCTCACCCTGGGAAAGCTGCTGTGATTGTGGCCTGGAATCCTCAGGGCACAGAAAAAGCTCCTTCGCGTTAGCGTGGACTGACATACAGCTTCCTGTCTCCCACGCATTCTTGAGATGGCAGTAAAGTGTTGACACGTTCCTTTGCACAGACCCAGGCTCTTCTCTAGCTCCACACTCAAGCCTCCTCACACTCAAGGTAGTTCAGGGGCAGCACATGGTGGGCAGAGCCTCCCCTCCACTTCTAGGGGTCAGGAGACACCGATGGCTTTGCAGGGCGAACTTCTTATTTTGTTCTTCAGGGTTCTGCAAACCCAGAAGCCACCCCTGCCTCACCACTTTCCTGGAGTTTGGGGAAGAACCACAGGAAGGAATGTCAACTGGGAGGGAAGGCGGCATTGAGCTTCTCCTCTGTGGCACATGGATCTGCTGCTCTCAGCTCCTCCCTCGGAGCCTTGAGTTCCAACCAGCCTGAGAGGATCTCCTGTCACAGCTATTGCTCCAGTTTTGGTGACAACTCTCCCAGGTGGGCCATTGCTGCTCAGTTCCACTTCATGTTCTGCACCAATCCTAGTGTCCTGACCCCCCTACTGCTATTTCACAGGACCCCAGGGCAGTATTTCCTGCACTGATGGCTCCAACTGTAGCCAGTGCAAACCGGTACAGAGCCACTGATAACATGATTGAATCTAGGTCTGCATTCCTATCTCCAGCACAAGGTGGCATGCGGGCTGTGTGCTCCCTCCTCCCCTTCACGGGAGACTTTTGGCTTAGCAGTGAATGGGGTGCTGGGGGTGAACCTGCTGGTGCAGTGCTGTACCTTCAGTTGCTGTCTCAGCCAAAGCTCAGGGCCTCCAGTGCATTGAGTCAGGTTTGCCCAAACTCCCACATTGCAGAGCCCTGAGCTGAATAAATACACAAATACCAGTACACCTCTGCCTGCTCACACTCCACCCAACACAAACACTTGGAAGGAAGGTTTACCTTTCTTAGAAGTTGCACCTGTAGCTTCTGAGCCCTCCAACTGGAACTGGAAACCGTGTGGTATAACATTACCCTCGAATTTGAAGTGACTTCCCTGGGCCTCTGCTGGTGGTACCCAGGAGTAAACGATTTCAGCCACTCGGTTGGCAATGGAAGGAATTTTGGGGTCCACAGCTGAAACAAAACAACATGATGCTGAGAGGCCCTGCTCAGGACTGTGTCTGCCTCATTGGTGTGCACAGTTGCCTGGAATAACAGCCACTCCAGAATGAGAGATGGCTCAGGAGTATGTATGTGGAGGGATTCTTCAGAAAGGCAGTTGTTGGGCAGGGGCTGCCATGTGGGAGGAGTGAACAGAGGAATATTTCTACCCTGAAACAATTGTCCTTCTATACCCTCATCTTGCAAAACGAAGGTTCCCTTTTCCCTTTGCTAAGGAAAAAACATAAATGGAAGTGCTTAGTCCTTGGCCTGAGGGAAAGCTCATTGTTTTTATTCTTTTTTGGGTACCCTTTATACTATGGAGAACTGTCCCCTATGTGCATAGGAAGGCATTCAGTAGATCAACAGACATTTGGGGGTTCATCACTGAAAAAAGGGGAAATATCCCTGTCTGGCCATAGTCATCTCCCAAATTCATCGCTGAATAAACATCTGCTGACTTTGTTCTTAAAATCTCTCCATCTCTCTTTCCTCCATGTCTGCTGGAAAGCATTTAATTGATGTTTTGAGGTATACAGGGTGCATAGATTGAGCTTGTAAGCCACTAACAGAGATGGGAGAATTCCTGGGATTCCCTACTGACTTCATGGAGCTTCCCCCTACCACACTGGGGTGTTCATGTATGGGAGAGAAAAAAATAAACTTGTATTTATTTAAGCTATAGTTATTTGGATTTTCCATTATAGTTTTTTTTTTAGTAGTACATGTTTGTAGTATGTAATGTTTACATTGCTTGTGAGTTAATATTTTGACATAACACATCTTAATTCTTTCTTCCATTCTCTTCCCCTGTCCTTCCTGCACCTCTTGTACCTTCCTGAACCTAATCTCAACCTTAACATTCCATATATATGAATCATGTTTGCTGAGAGACAAGATTAGAAGCAAAAGGACCTAAGTTAGGGTTCTCTAAGACTAGTATTAACCCATTTTCATATATTTTATAGCCTCTTACTAGTAGACTTTGGTCTTGGGTCCTAACCTCGCAGTTCCCAATGTAAGCCTGGTATCTCTGAATCCTGGAAATTAAAGTTTAGGCTAAGTTGTGGCCTTTCATGAGCAGAATCCATGGGAAAACAGCAGCTAAACTCTGGTGGTTTTACAGCAAAAACAAATGGACTATGAGGCTTCTGTGGGTCACACCCAAAGGAAAACCAACACAATTATCATAAAAATCACATAATTAACCTATTAAACACCACAAAAGGTATGAGAAATGTGAGAAAGAAGACAAGGGATCCTTAAGGGGTGGTCATTTTTACTTTTTAGACTTCTGTACAGATATCCAGTAAAATATATGTATAGAAGTTGTGAGGAGTTGCAAGAAAGTACTCTAAAAATGAGCTGAATTATGGAGAAAGAAGTCACCCTCTGGCCTTCTTTTACCTTTTCCTGTTTAAAATGAGTGTGAGATGGCTGGAGTCCTGGGGTCCATCTTAGAACATAAGGCGATTACTTCCTGTGTATATACACATGTGTGTGTGCAGTGCACCCTTGTGTTATGACCAGCCTCACATACAAACAACCTTGGGTTATGACTGGAACTTAATTTACAACCAAAGTCTCAAGTGATGACCTAAATTCTAGTCTTTCCTGTGTGGAATTCTTGAGAAATCCCGGGCCAATGTCTCTCTAAGATCTGCCTGTGTAGAGAGAGACTTCGAAACTGTGTAGAGGGGCCTGAGCCTTCACTTGACCTTGTGGTCGATGACACTGTCACTAGAGTGGAGTCCACAGGCTGCAAAGAGACAGTGGTGATGTTGAAGACCTGGCAGAGGAAAACTCAGAGGAATTATCTACAGAACTACTTCTGGCCAAGGTACAGAATGGCAGTTGAGGCTCTTTGTGAAGAGGAGAAGGTCTATCAACAGTGCAGCAAAGTTCTGCTGAAATAAGACAAATCCTGCACAAATGGACAGCTATAAGCACCTATAGAGAAGACCCACCCGGACAGAGGAAAAGCCCATTGCTGTATTCACTTGCTTCATGGCAGGGCCACATTACACTGCAGAGCGGTGTTACAGGACAGACAGAAACAGACAACCTTAGACCAGTAAAAACTGGTTCTGAAAAGGCCGAGACCTAGTGAGCCAGAAACAGTGGGCTGCAGACTCTCCCAAGGGGAGAAAGGACAGCAGAGGGCCAGATTCCTGATGTTCTCATGGAAGGGGACTCTCCTTCCAAATGGTAACCATTTTCCATTTCATCCTCCCTTCCTGCAAGCCAAAGATGTCAACTTGAATGGCGAGTACAGCATGAAATGGTTGTTTCTGGCAATCTAGGCACCTTTTGTAACTTTTTGGTGAATATGCTGAGAAAATTATTGGTGTTTCTGATAAGTTACACAGATTATACAACCTGTTTTTACTATGAAAAGGTTATTTAAGGGGTCCTTTGGGAGGTTCAGATGCATTATGGGTATTTCCATTATTTCTTGGGAAAAATAGTCTTAACTAAAAATAACCAATCTGACTTACAAGCAGCCCTCTTGAACAAATTGAGTTGGTAAGTTAGGGGCCCATTGTATATAAAATTATAACTCTTATATGTGTAATTATTCCACCTGAGACTAGTCAACAAGTCAACCTATTTTTAATTTAATCTTATATTCTCAGTCTCACATAAAATGTAGCTTTCTTCACCTCCCCTACCACCTCTATTATTGTTTTCTAAACAATTTTGGATAAAATGAAGAAGAAAAAGAAAAGGTCAAGTGATTCTTCAGCCAGTGTCTAAACAATGTCATCTATCCCAGAAAAGCCAGGGGGAGGCTTATAAATAACCTTCTTTCTCCCAGGACAGTCCACATGGCAGGCAGAAAGTGAAGCCTATTCAAGGCTGTCCTGTCAGCTGCGCACCCAGAGATCACAGCTCTGACCCCTGGAGCGATGAGGTGGAGGGGGGGACCGCAGGGCCGACGCTAGATCTGCTCCCTTCCCTGTACAGTCAGTGTTGCCACCCCGAGTTCGGAGAGCAGACACCCCTGAAAAGCTCCAACAAGCTCCAGGGAGGAGCTCCCTGCCCCTGCTCCTCAGCTCGATGCTGGGCTGCCCGCGGCTGCGCCTTTCCAGCCTCCTGTCTCCTGTGGGAAAGCCCCCCCACCCCCTTGGGTCCTCCTGGTCTATGTATCTACAGCTAAGGAGAATGGATGTTTCCTTGATCACACTGAGTGGCTTACAGCTGTGCACGGGGACGCATTCTCCAAGAAAGCCAGGACGATGGGACATTTTAAAATTGAACCATTACTGCCACCTGTTGACCAATTATGAGCAAGTTACCAGTCCAATCAAACGCAGCAGGAGAGGCTTTTTTTTTTTTTTTTTTTTTTTTTTTGAGACAGCGTCTCGCTTTGTAGTGCAGGCTGGCTCTGAGCTCACTATGTAGTCCAGGCAAGCCTCGAACTCAGCAATACTCCTGCCTCTGCCTCCCGAGTGCTGGGATGACAGGCGTGAGCCACCACGCCCAGCACTGTGGTATGTGGTATTGATGGCTGGTGGGCGTGAGTCTCCACGCCCAGCATTGTATGTGGTTACCAGGGATCGAACTCAGGACCTTGCGCTTGCGAGGCAGGCGCCGGAACCACTGAGCTAACCCTCTGGGCCCTGTTTTTGTTTCTTGAGGCAGGGTCTCGCTTTGTAGTTCAGGCTGGCTCTGAGCTCACTATGTAGCCCAGGCAAGTTTCAAACTCAGCAATCCTCCTGTCTCTGCCTCCCGAGTGCTGGGATTAAAGGCGTGAGCCACCACGCCCGGCACTGAGAGGCTTTTTCTTAAATTGTGTGCGCTGGGCAGGGCTTTGTGGGGGAGAAGACCGCTTCTGCAGAAGTTATGGATGAAGCTTTTTTATGAAGCTCTTTCATATGATAAAGCTTTTCATGAAACATCTTCAATACAGTTGGTTTGGTCTGATGAGGGTAGGTTTTCCTCTGCTTCTCAGTTGTTTTTAATGTGGTTTGTATTTTGAAAAATATTTTTAGCCAGGTCTCATGGCTCACGCCTATAAATCCCAGAATTTGGGAGGCAGAGGCAGGAGGATTGCTGAGTTCGAGGCTTGCCTGGGTGAACCTATGGCACGTGTGCCACAGCAGCTGTTTGTTATCACTCAACGCCCTAAAAGGTTTGCCTTTCCTGTACCATTATACATCCGAAGCCAGGCATGGTGGGGCATGAGAAAGCTGAGGCTAGAGGATTCTGAGTTTGACTAGAGGACAGTGAGTTTAGGGCCAGCCTCGACTACAAAATGAGACCCTGCCTGAAAAAAAAATTTTTTTTACCTTAAGAGGCAAAGGAGGGAAGAGCACTTCCAGTGTAAACAAGGAAACAAAGTCTCTGTCTTTTGTGTGTGTTCCTGGCACAAAAGAATAAGAACTGGGCGGCAGGCTTATTTACAAACCATGGAGTCAGAACACCAAGTCCTCCTCCACTGACACCTGCTTCCTTTCTATATAGCAGTGATTTGGAAAGCCAAGGCAGATGAGTGCCCTGTCTAAGGTTTTTTTTGGGGGGTGGGGGAGGTTCCGGAGATTAAACTCAAGACCTTGCCCTTGAGGCAGGTGCCAGAACCACTGAACTTAATCCCCAGCCCCGTAAGACCTTTCTTTAAAGGACAGGAGAGAAGAATTGCTGTGCACAGCACGATCGGGAAGATGTGGGGCAGAAGAGGAAGCACTCTCAGGCCTACCTTCATTCTCCAGGTGCTGTGCCGCGTTGGAGAGGGACCTGGATCCTTGCTGACCATGGAGAGCACCGTCCTGTCGCGCAGGTCTCCAGCCCTGAGCACGGATCTCCCCCGGTGAGCTCTGTGGCTCTCCCTCCTTCTCTGTGCCTCCAAACAGCGTTCTCCAAGAATACTTTCTCTTGTCCAGGTTTATGTGCTTCTCGCTGGATGAAGAATTTCTGAAAGGCCAGGACACCTGTGTCCATGACTCGACTGGCCGGCCCCCACCGTAATGCACGAACAGGCTTCTTGTTCTTAACATCTTGGGTGAGGAGACAGCAGGGCGGCTCTTGAAGACGTAGTGTGTGGCGTAGAACGCCAGGATTCTGAATTCTAGGCTGTCGTCCAGGTCGTCGTCGTCCAGGGGTACGTCTTCTAGGTCACACGAGCTGGTGCTGCACATGGCGGACCTGCAACAGCAAGGCCCACAGGTGTCTTTCTCGCCTTTCTAAGGTAGGAGAGGTGGGGCCAACACTCACCTCGCCCCTGGTGAGCACCTGTGCTATTTTCCAGGGTAACCGAAGGTGGGAAATAGAGCCTCGCCGGAATGTGAAGAGGGGTGGGTGTAGATAACGCCCAGGGAAGGCACGTGCTGAGAGCTGTGATGGAGACGCAGACACCAGGCCCGGTGAGATGGCACAGGGATGGAGACCTTCACACAGGGGGCCGGTGAGTGAAGGCTTTGTGGGCAGAGGTTTGGACAGGTGGGTGAATGTTCAGACTAAGACCTGAATGCTGAATAGCTTCAGAGAAGACTCTGGGGACTTTAGAAAGTGCTTTTTTGTTTCACTTTGTTTGATTTCTTTTGAAGACAGGGTCTTACTATGTAGTCTAGGATGACTTTGAACTCACTAAGTTACCCAGGCCGAGTTCAAACTCACAATCCTCTAGCCTCAGCTTTCTCATGCCCCACCGTGCCTGGCTTTGAGTGTGTAAATTATACTACAGTGCAGGAATGGCGAACCTTTTAGAGCTTTCAGTGATGAAAAACAGCTGGTTGTGGCACGCGTGCCATAGGTTTGCCACTATGCTATTGTGTAAGCATTTGAGGATAGCCAGTGGCATTAAATGGCCATGGAGCAGACCATGGGGCCCTTTGACCATTAGACTGAGAACTGTGAATCTTCTCATATCAATCAGCCTGAGCCTATGGAGAAAGTGGGTGAGCAAAGAGGAAGACGGGTCAGGCATGTAGTGCAGCAGCACCATGCCTGCCTGCCAAGCACAAGGTCCTGAGTTTGACTTTTGACACCAAAACAAACAGAAAAAAGGAGAAATGTCTGAATCCTCAACATTCTCCTTCAACCGTCTGTCCTGTATCCTCTGCTTCAGCGTCTCCAGCTTTGCCTCTGTTTGGTACTGTAGATAAGATTTCATCTGATAAAAGCATCCTGTTATGGTTAGGGTGCTGGGGAGGAACCTAGGCCTCGCATCTGCTAGCCACGCACTCCATCATGAGCTACACCCCCCAGATGTATAATAATTATACTATTGTTATTTTATAAATTCAAACAGCACTGATAGAAGCAATGGAGGGCCTGTCCATGTCCTGCTGGGAGAGTGATACTTTCTCAAGGGCACTTTAGAAAGATCAACCCGAGTCCTCACATGGCAGGATTGGAAGAGTTTCATCTCGATCCCATCTAAGTAACTGTTTATATAATGAAGAGCTTTTGTTCAATTTTGCTTGCTTATGTTTTCATAAAATAACTCCCTTCCTGGTTTCCTGCTGGGAAAATATTTTTCTTCACTAATAACCTACTTTGTTTTATTCAATTGTATATTAAGGACTACATTTTCTTTTTTGTCTCAAATGATGGAAAACCCAGGTTCGCTATCTCTCACTGGATTAAAAATTCATAGTCACTGGATGTGCTTGAAAGCAACGTGGACTTCTCAGTCCAACAGTCTCGAGTTCCCATCCTAGCCATGCTAATCACTAGTTCTGTGACTTAGAAGGGTTATCTTATCTCTCTGGACTTGAGCTTCCTGTAGGTAAGTTGTGAATCATAAAGCATCTTGCAGAAGTACTAGGGGGGTACAAGGCACTGCCTGAGGCATCCTGGCACAGAACCTCACTTACTACAGCTGTGTGTTACTCTCCTACAGCCATGGATGCATCAGTTAATGACAGGGGGGTGTTTTGAGACATCTGTGGATGACACTTTCTTTCTCATTTTGGGCAGTATCAGGGATCAGACTCTCAAGGCCTTTACGGTGAACTACATCCCAAACCTTTTAGAGATTTTTAAAATTTGGAGACACAGTCTTGCTAAGTCCTCATCCCCTCCCTCCATAGGGTTTCAACTTGTGAACCACCTGCTCAGCATTCCAAACTGCTGGAATTACAAGCATATGATACCACACCTGACTAAGCAATTTCATTATGGTGCAAACACAACGTGTATTTACACAACTGAGAAGGCTATGACATCAGTAGGTGATAACATCTTAAGGAATCACCTTGTATCTGAGCTCCACTGTGGACCAAAACCTTGTTATGGGCATAGGACTGGACACCTGTCATGCCAGGCCCATGGCCTCAGGCCCTGGCACAGCTCTTAGTCACATACCCTGTTCTGCTGGCCCTGCGGGTCTTCTGGCATGTAAGCCAGTGTGCTAATAAGCGGTATGATAGTAATGGGGTGGACAGGCACTCCCCTCCTTTTCTTCCCATTGTCCCTGTCATGCCAGGACCAACCTATTGGGAAAGGGAGCAGTAACTGCAGATGGGCCCCGGGGTGGGGACGGCTCCACCTCCCCTCATCCCTGGTGTCGCTTAAGATCTACGGTCAGTTCCCACAGAGGCAAGATAGCATCTAATTTCCCTGTGGGCCTCTTATCAGAGGGAGTCTCTCCCTGCGGACCCACCCAGTGCTTCCTGTTCCCTCCTGGGCTCCCTCCTTGTGCAGCAGAGGCTCATGCTGGCCGACGGAGAAGCTGTCCCGCCAAGGATTGGCGCCATTCGCCGGCCAGCCCCTGAGAACACGCTGGGCCCGGGCTGTGGGGATTTTGATCAGAGGAAAGTGGGGAGCTGCAGGAGGCTGTGTCAAAAATTAGGTGACAGTGGAGGGGCAGAAAGGGACGTCCCGGGGCAGCAGTGGGAAGTAACACATGGACCACACAAGCACACACATCCTCACAGAGCCTCCCGAGCCCCACAAGCCTGCCTCACATAACGGAGTGGAGGCCAACACTTGACGAGGACATGATCAGGATCCTGGTGTTGATCCTTTCTCTTCTCTACGTCTTCCACTGTCACACTTCAGTGAATCTGTCTTCCCTCAACTGCTTCCAATTTTGCACTCACACAAGGTGAACTTCGACACCGTTGGAGTCACTAACATCTCAAAGGACATGCTCCTTCCAGCTTCTCCACCTCTGCCCTTCCCCCGTCACCAAACCCATCCAGTCCCATGTGGTCCCCCCACTGCCACCCAGTCATTCTCACGAGTCATCAAGTCCTCCCGTTCCCGCAGCCCCAGCCAGGTCCTGTCTGTTCTACCTCTGCCACACAGTGTGTGCCACACCATCACCTCTGCCCAGACCTTCACAGGGTGCTCCTCCTTTCCTTCCTTCAACCAGGCTCCATTCAGCAGCCAAATGATGTCTTAAAAACATGCAGGACAAACACAGGGATCAGAACAACACACACATACACACACACACACACACACACACACACACACCCATCCCA
Organism: Thryonomys swinderianus; assembly: GCA_004025085.1. Classification (NCBI taxonomy): domain Eukaryota; kingdom Metazoa; phylum Chordata; class Mammalia; order Rodentia; family Thryonomyidae; genus Thryonomys; species Thryonomys swinderianus. Next base: position 45,107 of record PVIC010004071.1, read on the forward strand.
ATAACCCCTCTTCACAGCCATTATGTGGTGCAAAACAAACCTGAATCCAGTGAGGCTCTAGACCTAACTACAGTTCACAGAAAATACAACAGATCGATAGCTAGGGGGTTGGAGGCAAGCACATGCATTCAGGGTATGGGAAATCTACAAAATGAGTTCGTTTCCTCAACAAATAAATAGCACGGGCACACGCACATAGCTGAAGAGGGGAACTGCTCCAGACCAGAAGAACTAAATTCAGGCATAGTGGGGCTGGTGGTGCAGCTCAGTGGGAGAGCACTTGTTTTGTATGAGCAAAGCCCTGGGTTTAACCCCCTAGTACCGAAGAAAAAAAGTTCAAGCACATTTATGATACAGAGATGTCGATTTTTTGGGACAGTAGAGGATACCTGAAATATGTATTTCAGAGTTTAATGAGGAAATATTGGTGACTTTGCTAAGTGCAATAATACACTCTACCAAAAAAAATATATACACATTTCAGCACTTCGCTGTACTAATAAATGTCTGGAAACTCAGGGCTACCACTTTGAGTATCTCTTTTAAAGGCCAAAGGTAACTCGTATCAGTCTCACAATAAATTTAGTATTAAAACAGGTTTTTCTGCTCCTGATATATACAATTTTATGACACTTTATTTTTGTTGAAAAATATACAGTGGGAAACTCAGTTCACAAACTTCATTTGTTCTACAGTTTTGGAAAAGATGGCTGCAGTTGTGTTTGTCACCTGATGAAGAGTTTGCAAACAAAAAATTTTGCCCTATGTTCTGTTTATGAACCAAACTGTCTGCAAACAAAAGTATATATTCGGCAGTGTATTTACGCTACATGGCTATAAGATAAAAAATGTATACACCACAGGAGATGAAGACTGGGAGTTTGGATAGCTCTTCCTAACACCAATCCTTGACACAGGAAGTATGTAATATTTGATGAGTGAAGGATTACAGGTAAAAAATTTTTTTTTTGAGACAGGGTCTCACTTTGTAGTTCAGGCTGGCCCTGAGCTCACTATGTAGTCCAGGCAAGCCTCGAACTCAGCAATCCTCCTGTCTCTGCCTCCCGAGTGCTGGGATTACAGGCGTGAGCCACCACGCCCGGCACTGTGGTATGTGGTATTGATGGCTGGTGGGTGAGAGTCACCAAGCACGGTATTGTTGTATGTGGTTACCCGGGATCAAACCAGAGACCTTGCGCTTGCTAGGCAGGCGCCCAAACCACTGAGTTAAATCTCCAGCCCGCACATTAGTGAATTTTATTTCAACATCTAAATGTGAATGAATGCATGTTACAAATAAAGACATAAACTTAAAAAATATGTTTTTTTTCTGAAATTCACACTTACCTGGCTTGTCTTGTATTTTGATTTGGTAAACCTGACAATCGGATGAAAGAAAACTGCGGCTGAGAAATCCTAGGACCTGAGGTGCAAGTGAGGGGGTGAAGAGGACGTTTGAAGCCGAAGGACAAGCAATAGCCTCGGCCAGAGAGGAGGAGGCTGCTGGGAGGCACGGCGGGCACAGTGTGGAACAGGCGGAGTCCTGGGAAGAGACCAGGTTGGAGCGTCTCAAGGAGGATTCATGAGGATCTCAGCTGGCGGCTCGGAACCCAACAGGCCGGAAATGCCCTGGGTCCTGCCGGAAGTGGTCTTGCGGAAGGAGCGGGAGCTGGCACTGCTGTGCTTCCGAAGAGTCATGTACTTAAAAGCCTGAATCAGGCCTCTGAACATGGCGTGAGGCCTTTACAGTTGGCTGTGTGTGTGTGTGTGTGTGTGTGTGTGTGTGTGTGTGTGTGTGTGTGTGTGTGTGTCAATGGAGAGAGGAAGGTGCTGACTTCTCTGAGAAACTAACATCAAAAAGCAGAAAAGCCACCATGGTCAAGATGGGGCGCAAAGTCCGTCCACAGTGGAGAAGGAAGGACCTCCTGCCAAATGTCTGGCAAGGAACTCGGGGGATAGTTCAACAAGCAGTGCAGTGTGAGAGAAGTAGAAAGGCGGGAAGGATGAGGATGTGCTGCCTGTGAGGAAAGAGCCTGGGTGAAGGTAATAAATTAAGGGAAAGCTTAATTAAGTCTTGTTTTAGGGCTGTATTCGGTGAGTGGATTTACCTTACCTTTGAACCTGACTCATGTCAGCAATTCCTAGACGTTTTGAAATGGAGGCTTTGAGCCTCGGTTTAGAACCTCGAGGTGGGAGCGTATAGCTCGTCTCTCAGACCCATAAAGTTTATTCTAGGTCAGTGACTCCGGGACCCAGCCCTCTTCCTCCCAGGGCACCTTCACACTCTCCTTATCTGTCACACTAGGTCAGACAGCTTCTTTTGTCGTGGCCCCCACCCACCGTGGACTGTCTTCCAGGTATTATCCCACCACGTCCTTTGGGGAGCCAGCTGCAGGGCCCGGACCTGAATGTCCCCCCGAAAGCCTACCTGCAGCCAGCGCCTGAACTCTGGGATCACCCCACGCCGCTGGGATCTTTCTCTCTCCATGGAGTGAGATTTCACTACCCTTCCCAGGCCAGGTAATGGTCAGGCACACAGGAAATAACAACAGGGAGACTTCATGTTTCCACATATAGAGGCTACAGGGCCTGAATTCTGCAGTTGGAACCTACACTCGGGCCTGTCACCTGGGCCTGTCCTGTGGAGAAACCCTGGGTAACAAGCCCGCTAACAGAGTGGACCGGTTCCCCTAGGACTTGGGAATTTCTGGGTGCTGATGTTCCTCCTCGACAGAGGTTTCTAGGCTAAATGCCAAGCTGCGTTTTGTCAGGCTTGCCGTCGGCTCTCCGGGCCCTTCTGCCCACGGGACTGTCTGCCCTCCTCTGTTCTCACTCCAGGCCTCTCAGTGTCTTAATCTCTTTGCCCTGTCTGTCGTCTCCGAGTCTGACATGCTCCTTTACCCTGACGGGACATGAAGGGTACACAGTGTCTCAAGTTCCCGCAGTAAAACCTAACCTCAGGCGGTATTTCTCACATATGAGCTAAGGCTTTGATTGTGAAAAAGGTGGCTGTCCTCTCTTACCTGGATCCAGTATTCAAGAGAGTCCCTAGGGTGCTAGCAGGGCCCCATGAGGACCCCTGTTCCTTCCAGGTTCGTGCCTCTGCTCAAGCCGAGGATCCCCACCCCGGGCCCTGCTCTGGGGGCGCGCCAGCACCTGTAAGGTCTCCAAGTAGGCAGAGGCACCTGGCCACTCACGGGCACTGTTGTCACATTCCTGGTCTATAGGTAGTGAGAGGGGACTGTATAATGCCAAAGAGGACGTGGCCCGTGGTATACTCTCTACTGAAGTATCCAAAACTCTAGCAAAAAGAGAAATGAAAGGGAAACCTTCAAACCCCTGTTCTTCTCCTTTCCTGGAAACTCTTAACTCGCTTCTCAGGATCCCTTGGCACCCTGAGACTTAGCAGGGCACGAACCTTGTAAGCAACCCGGTCAGTGGCTCCCGCAGTCAGGCTGCCTTCTCGGGGAAACCTGCGCAGCAGCCCAACTGTGTCCTTCTGGAAGCCGCGCCTGCCGCCTCCTGGGTTACCTGTTTGAGGCTGTCACTGGCTTCCGCTTCAGGTCAGGTGGCAGGTGGCTATTTGCGTACTTGAGTCTCTCCGAGGAGGCTTGAGAGGAAACTTCCCAGGGCTTTCCCGGTCTTCTCACTTAGAAAGGCTGCTGAGCCTTACACGCTCAGGTCTAGATGAGGCTGCACGCAGCCAGGGTCAGGGAAAGAGCACTTCCTCATTAAGCCCCACCCTGGGCTCCTTTGTGGAAGGAGGGGCCAACCTTTGCCCATGTAATTTGACTCGAAAAGGAATTTTGCATCCTTCCTCAAACAACTTTCATTGCTCTTAGGAAAAACTAGGTGAGCCTTTTCCTGATACTTCACTGCTCTTTTTCAATTTTTATCAGTTTAACAAATGTTTACGAATCACCTTCTGTGGTACAGCGACTGTACATATGGTTAATTTGAACAATACCTAGAGTCAGGCCTTAGCGCCTCCTTTGCAGGTGAGGTGACTGAAGCTCGGGGAGTAACTCATCTGTCCTGCTCAGTTAAACTAAGATCCAAATGCTAGTCTTCTGGCTTTACTTTGTATCATGTTATCGCTCCTGTGAGACTCAAAAATGATCTTCAAGTGGTACCACTGAAAAACCTTCACAAAATGAATCTAATCACAGCCGTAGTGACAACCACAAAACCCATCTGGAGACATATATCACTATTTTAGGGTTAGGAGTGCCTACATAAATGAAACAAGAAACAATAGAAATGTGTAAGTAGAGGAAGTAAGAATGGTGAAAGGGGAATTATGGTGATTTTCATCAGAGTAGGGAAAGAACTGGTTATGTAAACATCAGGCAAACAGATCCAGGATGAACAGATGGTAGTTAGATCACGGGAAAGTTAGATCATGTCTACTCCAAGTGAATTTTCACCAACAAACTAATATTTATCGCACATAATTGCATCTCTCTGGTCAATTTAGAGAGTGTTAAAAAAAAAAAATTCTATGCCAGGCTTGGTGGCTCAAGCCTGTAACCCCAGCACTCAGGAGGCAGAGGCAGGGGGATTGCTAAGTTCTAGGCTTGCCTGGGCTACATAGTGAGCTCAGGGTCAGTCTGAAGTACAAAGTGAGACCTTGTCTCAAAAAAGAAAAAAAAAGTTGTAAACCAGGCAAGGTGGCTCATGCCTCTAATTCCAGCACTCTAGGCAGCTGAGGCAGGAGCATTTGCAAATTCTAGCCTGGGCAAACTTGGCAAGCCTGTCTGTAGGGAACAGAGAAAGGAGAAGTTACTAGAACCTGTGCGGTACGTTTTAGTCTCCTGTTAGCAAGGGCAGCAAAAGGGAAATTAATGAATATATAGATAGAAAAGGTAGAAAAATGAGACATAAAGAAGGAGCTGAGTTTTGAGCCTGATCAGTACTGTTCTGGGCAGCAGAGACAGACCTGAACTAGCCTCACCTTTATTCAGTACATTGGGAATAATAAATGGACAGGTCACTCAGAGGGCAGAGTTTGGTACATTAGGAGGGTAGGGTTTGGTGCATCAGGAGTAAAGATGTAACAGGGCAGCGGTTCATCATAGCACACTGAGGAACTTCTGTTGCTAAAGAGCGTGTCCCTCCCCCAGGACTGGTTCAGTCCTGCCCTGGAGCATCACAGCACCATGGGGCCACTGAGGTCTTACCTGTGACCAGAGGTGAAAATGTAGTAGGCAGGAAAAACTAGGCTTAATCATAATTTAATTGTGAAATGATCCCCCCCCACCAAATTACGTAGAACCGCTGCCGACATCAGTCTTAAAAAAGAAAAGAAAAAAAAAAAGAACAGGGTGTAGTTGAGGGCCAAGTTCTGGATTCAATCCTCAGTACCACAAAAATAAACATAAAAACAAAAAATTAAGGGTTCTCTTTCTTTTTAAACACATTTATAATCAAGGCATGTTGAAGTCCTGGTTCAACCCCTAGTTACACGCACACACACACATACACACAAAGTGCCCCTACAATTTTGGGGGGAGAAGATGAGGTACTTCATATTTATTTGAATAACGTAATGAATTTAACACATAATAACTACATTGCAGGGCATGGGCTCAGCTGTTTCCTGAGATGGCAAGAATCCGAAAGGTCTCAGTTCCAGACCAACTCGGTGCTGAGGCGGAGGCAGCCACCCCTCCCCGCACCTCACCGCCTAACACCTGCACCTGACGGGCTGCTACCGCATGGCGACCTAACTCAACGCACGTTATGTATTCAACATCCAAACCGGAAACTACTTTTCCCCTGATTCTAAAAGCCTGGGTACTGTGGGCCTAAAACAGCACAGAGAAAAATAAGGCTCACTATAGTCCATTCATCATTCATCCGATGGGAACTATTGTTAAAGCTTTGGTGGACTTCCTTCGGCTACCTGGCAGGTGGCGGCCTGGCCTCTGGCTGCCCTTTCTCTTCACACTGCCCTGGACGGGTCCTGAAGCGTCTCTTGCAATGTGCCATGAGCGGGAGGCAGTTAGCAAAATGCAGGCACAGGGCAAACTCTCCGCCCCCCCCTCCCTGCGAAGGGCAGCGGTTTCATCTGCTTCACCGTCGTCCGGCGCCCAAGGAGCTTGCACAAAACGCTTTGCTAAAACACAGCCTGACCTTCTCAGGGCTGCCCCTGAAAGCTGAGAACCCCTTCCTTTTGTCTCCTCCCTTCTGTTCCAATTGATGAGGTTTCCTTCCATCCCCGATTTTAACCATCTTGTGAGTGATTCATCACTGAACTTTTCCACGTGTACCTGTGCTGCACATGTCACCAAACCCACATTTGTTTTTCTTTTGTTAATCTGCCTTTCGTGAGTCTCATCTGCGGAAGCCCAGACTGAGAAAATCCTATTGCGTGTGTTTGGGGGAGACGAAATGACAGAAGGACTCAGGTGATAGGGCTGTCACAGCAGGAGGCAAGACGGGTGAGGCTTCTGACACAGAGACAGCACCGCGCACAGGCCAGACAGAGCTGTGATAGGAGGCTTAACTCTCTGTTTCCTCTGGAGATACTTCAAAAACACAGCAAATCATACATTTCGTTTTTCCAGCATGAGGGATTGAGCCCAGAGCCTTTGTGCTGAGCTTTTGCCCCAGGCCCTTTATTATTATTACTGAGACAGAATTTAGCTAAGTCACTAATATGCCCAGACTGAGCTGGAAACTGGGATCCTTCTGCCTCAGCCTCCCAGAGTGCTAGACTCATACCACAGCGTGCAGCTAAGCATCTCATTCTTTTTTTTTTTTTTTTTTTTTTTTTGAGACAGGGTCTTGCTTTGTAGTTCAGGCTGGCCCTGAGCTCACTATGGTGCCCAGGCAAGCCGCCGCGAACTCAGCAATCCTCCTGTCTCTGCCTCCCGAGTGCTGGGATTACAGGCGTGAGCCACCACGCCCGGCATTGTGGTATGTGGTGTTGATTGTTGGTTGGCGTGTCTCCACGCCCAGCATTATATGTGGTTAGCAGGGATCGAACTCAGGACCTTGAGCTTGCGAGGCAGGCGCCGGAACCTCTGAGCCTACCCTCTGGCCCATGGGGAAATTTCTTTTTTTCTTTTCTTTTTGAGACAGGGTTTCGCTTTGTAGTTCAGGCTGGCCCTGAGCTCACTATGTAGCCCAGGCAAGCCTCGAACTCAGAAATCCTCCTCTCTCTGCCTCCCAAGTGCTGGGATGACAGGCGCGAGCCACCACGCCCAGCACTGTGGTATGTGGTGCTGATTGCTGGTGGGCGTGAGTCACCATGCCCAGCATTGTAGGTGGTTACTGGGATCAAACTCAGGACCTTGCGCTTGCAAGGCAGGCACCGGAACCACTGAGCTAAATCTCCGGCCCCGAGCATCTCATTCTTGATCTTGACACTGTCTCTGAGGCTGAAAGGAGTGAAAGGTGCCATGATGGTAAACACTATTCTACACTCGAGTGTGACTCTGACTGACAAAGCAACGCTGGTTCACCCTGCAGGGATGGTGGGAAACTTGGCCAAATGCATGTTCATCTCATTGTAGAATTTGGGACTTTTCCAAGCATCCAGAGCCTAGTTCCATGTCAGCTTTTAGAATAAAGATAAGCTGGCTTTGAAGGTCACAGGCCCCAAAGAAGTATAGCAAGTATCATTTTACTGACTCCTTGCCACTTAATACTTTGTGGAGTAGAAGAGGAAACTGAGGCACAGAAGGATTTAGGAAGATTGCCCAATGTGACGGAATCACGTGTAGCAAGGCTAGGGCCCAAGGGGTGTCTCTTCAGAGCTAACGACCCTAAGCACCAGCCCCGTCTATCTTCATGCTGTTTAGATCTATCCTCTCTGTCAATGATTTTTGGTTGTTTTTTTTTTTTTTTCTCCTGTCATAGCCTCTCGCCTTCGTCAGGAGAAGATGCAAAATTTGAAATGGGCTAAACAGGTTACTTGGATACTTTTTCAAAGGAATGCTGGGAGCTTTGGGGATTGAGTTGATGGATATGTTCCTTTGCTTGCTTCAGATTCGTCTGTATCATCACACTGTAGGTAAAGTTAACTTGTAGGAAACAGAGGGAGGCAAATGATCTTTCCCAGTAAAAATAAAAATTGGCTCCTGGGGAATCCAATATTTTCTTGTACTGCAGATATTAACCAGCTTTTCCAGTTTTGCTTGTTTGTAGTTCCATTTCGTAGTTCTTATCTGACTATAAATGTGTGGTAGT
>PVIC010004071.1:53402-65051 GCA_004025085.1 Thryonomys swinderianus
TTTTTTTTTTTTTTTTTTTTTTTTTTTTTTTTTTTTGGAGACAGGGTCTCACTTTGCAGCTCAGGCTGGACCTGAGCTCACTATGTAGCCCAGGCAAGCTTCAAACTCAGCAGTCCTCCTGTCTCTGCCTCCTGAGTGCTGGGATTACAGGCGTGAGCCACCACGCCCGGCACTGTGGTATGTAGTATTGATTGTTGGTGGGCGTGAGTCTCCACACCCAGCATTGTATGTGGTTACCAGGGATTGAACTCAGGACCTTGAGCTTGCAAGGCAGGCGCGGGAACCACTGAGCTAACCCTCTGGCCCAAAAACTTCTTTATCTTTTAACATTTGCTAAGTCATTTAAATTCTCTCCATGTCAGCTGGCCTTCTGTCTCTTCTTAGATTCATACCTGTTTAATTGGCTGTGGTTAGTTAACCAATCTTCATGTTCTTTTAGTGATTTTAACTCTTATTAGAAAAAAGGTATGAGGGAGTAATCCGGAGAAAGACACTTGATTTTGAGGCTGAGGGATCCCCCCGACCCCGGGCTCTTGCTTTAAAGTCTATATGCAAAATGTGTAAAGGAGACAATGAGAAAAATCATTCTGACCCTCGTGGCAGCACTGTTTTCACGACTCTTGCCCTAGTGGAGGAGAGAGGCAGCACTCCTCTCTGAAGCCGTCGCAGGGAAGCGAAAATGTAAAGCCAAGGAGCAGGTGGGGTGAATCCAATAATGGAAAAGCACTGGGAGTAAACATCTGGGATCAGGGGAGGAATCCGGCTCCACCCTCCTGCTGGGACCTGAGTCACCGCAGGGCAGGGCAGCCCGTTGGAATCACTTGGAGTATGAGGTTCCTGAGGAGTTTGATTATATACGAGGGCAGAAGAGGAGCTCAAGGACAAGCCCCAGGGTGCTCGGACTAAAGTCTGGGCAAGGAGGGGGTCTTTATCCGTGGCTAGGACAACAACAGTAACCAAAAAACAAAACAAAACAAAATCCCAAAGGAAGAGAAAAGAGAGAAGAGCCAACAAGCCTAGGAAAAGAATGGCAGACCAGGGCTGGCGATTTAGCTCAGTGGCACTGCTCCTGCCTTGGAAACACAAGGTCCTGAGTCAGTCCTGGTAGAAAGAGAAAGAGAGAAAGAGAAAGAGAAAGAGAAAGAGAAAGAGAAAGAGAAAGAGAAAGAGAAAGAGAAACAGAAACAGAAACAGAGAAAGAGAAACAGAGAGAAAGAGAAACAGAGAGACAGAGAGAGAGAGAGGAAGAAAGGAGGGAAGGAGGGAGGGATGGAGGGAAGGAAGGAAGAACAACAGACCAAATGGAGGTTCCTGAGAATGCTAATGACCACAGAGGGGAAGTGATTTTTCAAGTGTATTTACAAGGGAAGACAGGAAAAGCAGACTGCTCTGTCGATACGATGCCCATGTTCTACCAAGGAAAAAATTGTCACTTGGAAAAGTTGGAGAGACACTGAACTTACGCAGCTCATGGAAATGGTGTGGGTGGATCCCTGGAGGACACTGCTGGGGGGTGTCCGAGGGCTTGTGGTAGTTCTCACACTTCTAGGCAATTGGCATATCTCAAAAGCCTCACACTTTTTTTTGCTAATTACTGTAAAACCTTCTGGTGGGTTATTAAGTGGATGACTTATGAACTATCAGGGTTTTCATGTTGTCTCTAAACTTAACCATAACTGTTCACTGGGTGAAGAGATCCTGGGGAGGTGTTCAGATCATGAGGGTCTTGGCCCATGATGAGGGTAATCTGTTAGGAGGTGAGGTCCTGTTGGAGGAGATGGAGCACCAAGGGTGCGTCTCTCACTGGTGCTTCTGTGCTGTTCACTGCTTCCTGTCCACACTAAGTGAGCACTTTCCTCCACCAGGCCCTTCTGCCACGATGTCTCTGCTTTGGAGCCAGCTAACTATGGACTGAGACCCCTGAAGGTATAAGCCACATCAACCTGTCCCCCTCTAACTCACAGTCTCGGATATTTTTCCCAGCAATGGGAATCCGAATGATACACATGTGTTCCCAGAAAGCAGGTCAGGACAGATGAATACCATTGCAGATTAGGGCAGGTATTGATGAAATGACACTCATCTGCATGGCTTTTTTTTTTTTTTTTTTTTTTTTTGAGACAGGGTCTTGCTTTGTAGTTCAGGCTGGCCCTGAGCTCACTATGTAGTCCAGGCAAGCCTCGAACTCAGCAGTCCTCCTGCCTCTGCCTCCCAAGTGCTGGGATTACAGGCATGAGCCACCACGCCCAGCCCGCATGGCTTTTGACAAAGATAGGAGCAGATGCACAGGAACAGTTTGGAGAATCGCAGCGTAGATGATACTGTAGAGTTTGTTGGCTGGCTTCTCCTTTATGCTCCAGTTGTAGAAAGACAGACTGAGGAATGTGACCTTTCTGAATAGTTTTCTGTCTCCTTTTTCACGTGTGTATGAATGTGAGCACATTATTCAGCTCCCCTGGCCCCCACAACTGTTTAAAAGTACCTTGTATTTATGAGTGATTGGCTCATGAATACCAGGCGGGATATAAATTACTTCTGAGATCTGTCCTTGGTTCGGTTTGATGGCTTTGATAGTCAACTTAGGTAATGACAAATTTGTAAATGATGCAGAGAGGTGGAGGAGAATATGATGAAAGTCCAGGCCCTGGAGTTAGTTGCTAGTGCTGGATATGAACTTGGAGTCTGTCTCTTCCTTAGTAGATCTTGAGCAAGTTTCTTAATCTCACCAGCCTTGATTTCCTATTCTGTTAAATGAGAGCAGTAATGATATTTTCTTTTCCTTTATTTTTTGTGATGTGGCAGATTATACCTAGGGTCTTGCCACACCACTGAGCTACATCTAGTCTGGGAACAGTGATGTCTGACTTTGCCTAAAGACTATGGGACTTAGTGATATGTGAGAAACACTTAACAGGTGCCGGATACAAAACTAATGCTTTGAGAACTGCTGGCTGGTACTGTTATGTAATTGCTACACTGGGAGCAGCAGTAACATTAAGCAGTTTACCAAGTTTGAAATTACCATAGCTTAGCTGAAAGCTAAACTTTTATAGGATTCAGTATAAAACTCAACATTTAAGATGAACTAATGAGCTGCCTCTGAGCAGAATGGGAGCAACCTGGTTTGAGTGGTTTACATCAAAAATATTTTAGGGGCTTTTGGGTGATTGTCAGTTTCATTTATTTCGGTCCTCTGTGTGACTTCCAAGGAGCCCATCTTGGGCTGAGTTAAGCATGCATGGGGAGGGAAGGTCCAGCATATCCTTTCCCTGATGAGGCAGACTCTGCCTGGAGAGCCATGTTGAAGCTATCTTTGTGCTTTTGAAGTGCTGGGGATTGAACCCAGGGCCTCGAGCATTTTAGACACACACTGTGCCACTGAGCTACACTCCCCAGCCCCACTCTTGTGTGTGTGTGTGTGTTTCTTTTTCAATTGAGGAAGTAAAGCAGGTAGTCAGACTACCTAGAGTCAAGGCTCCACTCTGCATTAAACTAGCTTTATAAACTCGAGTGCATTATGCAACCTGTGTTTCTTTGTGTAGAAGTGAGATGGCCAGGTCTGGTCAAGAGGGAGATGGACCAGAACTTCTGCATCAGCTTCCAAAGTTGCATTTGACAGGCTGATGTTTTCTTCACAGGCTCAAGTTCCTCAATTTTTAACGTCCAGGAAAATAAATACTGCCTGGGAAGAAAGTGCTTGCAAGACTTCAAGATTGCAACACTTTCTCTTCCTGGGACTTCTGACTGCCTGTTTCCCAAGACTGACTGCTTTTACTGATAAACTCCTCTCAATTTTCTCCTGGAATCTAATCATATAGCTTCCATATGAACAGACATCCCCTCCCCATCAATCTAATGTCATCAAAACAACTCATGTAACTAGCAAGATGGACGCAAAATTGTTCAAAAAAATTACTTCATTCACTCCATTGTTCTCCTTTCCTTTTAAAAATGCCTGGATGGAACTCTTGTTGGATTTCTCACTGAGCCTGTGTATTCTGATTTTCAGGTCTACTCCATACCCAAATAGAAATTGTCTGTTTTCATTGTAGCCTTGTTTATGGTTCCTGGCTTACATTTGTAAAGCAGTAATAATAAAAGTTGTACCTCTCTCTGAGGGCTGTATGAGGAATCAGAAGGAAGTAAGTGTTAGCCCATGAAGTTTTGCCAAGGGTGTCTGGCTCATTGACATGCTGTAGAAATGTGTGGTCATGGCTGGTGCCAATGTGAGTGTTCATGTGACACAGAGACTAAAGGGGAAGGGATTTGGGCTCACGGTTTCTGGGGTTCCAGTCCATGGTCAGCCACTCCACTGCTTTGAAGCCTGCAGTGAGGTGGAATCATGGCAGAGGTGTGGCAAACAGAAGATGCTCACCAGATGGCAGCCAGGAAGCAGAGGAAAAGGGAGAGAAGCAAAGGAAAGAGGGAGGACCTGATGTAGTTCTCAAGTTTACATCCTGTGAATTGCTCCTCTTTCTGTCATTTCCCAACAATGCCATCAAGTTGTGATCTCCTCAGTGGAGATGAGTTAGAGTCCTTGTGCTCTAGTCACTTCACAAAAGTCCCTCAGTGAGACATCTTGGATCCCAACCCATTGGTACCATTCTAAGAAGGAAATTGTCAGTGTCCCAAAGAGGCATGATCAGAAGAGTGATGGGCACTCCTTCAGTGAGGCTAGTGAAATACTGAATCGATAACTTTTTCCCCACTATACCTGTCCCAAATGTACCCCCCATTCCTTTGATACAGGCAGACTTGCTTCACACTTTTGGGGTCTTCCCTAAGTTGGAACACTTAGACTTGTATTCATTTTGGTCTCTATCACTAGACTTTAGAGATCATCTTGTCCGGGGTCTTCGTTTTAGATCTATTCAAGTTAAAACAGAAGAAATCAAGGTCTCGATTGACCAATTCCATTTCTAGTTATATAACTAAAGGAATTGAAGTCACTATGTTAAAAAGATTCCTGGATTCCCAGGTCCATCGCAGTGACATTCAGAACAGCCATGATAAATATAGTTGAGCCAAGGGTCCATCAGTCATGAATGGATGAAGACATGGTGATAGATACACACTGTGGAACTTTAAAATCTAGACTTAGAAAAGGAGCAGTCCTGTCACTTATGACAATGTGGATGAATCCAGGAGGCATTATACTAAGTGAAACCAGCCAGGCATAGGAAGAGAAATATCACAGAAACTATATGTAGAATCTAAATAAAGTAGGTGTCATAGAAGTAGAGGGTAGTGTGGTAATTACCAGAAGCTGGGGGAAGGGGGTAGTTGGGGAAGAGGAAGAGAGTGGTCGAAGTGTATGAAGTTGCAGGTTTGACAGGATGGTAAGCTTTTATGATCTATTGTACCCAATAGTGACTATCATAATAATGCATTTCATATTTCATAATTGAAGACAGAACAGACTTTAAATATTTTCATTACACAGAAATAAGTGTGTAGGTGATGAATTTATTAGTCTGATTTAATTATTCCATATTATAATCATCGCATTGTACCCACAGATACATACAATTTTTGTCAATGAGAAATGTAATTAACCCCCTAAAAAAACAAGGAAAGACAAACCTAAAAAAGGTAAGAAACCGAGGTTTTTACAATATGTCCTATGCTCTTTCCACTCCTCACTTGCCTCCATATTGGAAGTCTTTTACAATCTAGCTCAAATGCCCCTACTTCTTAGAAGCCTTTCCAGGTCCTCCCAGTGGAGTTGGTCTACTCTTTCTTCATATCTACACCATAGTAAGTTTTGAAAGTTTAGCACACAACTTACTAGTCTTCTTTGTATTAGAGTCCACTGTCCATGCCTCTGTCTGCACCCTGTTGATCTGAAGAGCGAGGTGTTACTTATGTGAGGGCCCCACTCCACACAGTGACGGTGCTTTGCATGCACAGACCATTGTGATATACTCACTGAATCAGTTCCTAAGTCATGGGGACCACTCACCCTAGAAGAAAGAAAATGTAAGAGGCATGGAACAGAGTTTCATGCAATAAAGTCTTAGCTGTAGACTGAGCTTGAGAGAGCAGAATGAGGCTTGGGACTAGCAGTTACCAGGAGCAGATATGCTCAGGCAGTATGGAGACAGTTCTTCCTGATGACGGCCATCTAGCCACAGGAGCAGCTCCTGAGAAGTGAGTTGTAGGTCCTCAGGCGGGGATGTCACGCAGTAGACAGGAACAAGAACATCCCCTTGAGACTCCCTGTTTTCTAGCCGAGTTTCAACATCACTCCTGGTGACATTGTATGCTTCACTTATAGTCACAGGCAGAGCAGGGCCCTGGGATATGTGGGGAAATTGGCCCAGCAACTTAAGACGTGGCCCGGTACTGTCCAGGTGGACCTGGTCCTGCGTCAGAGACTCTACTGTACCAAAAGCTAGCCCTTTCCCCTAATTCTTCCTTCTCTTGCAATACCTTTTCCCATATCCTTTCCTTCCCTGCTCACTGCTTTGTGGTGCATGCAGAGGTCAATTTAATGCTAAATTTACTATTACAATAAGTCCGAGTTTTAGCTAAGACAATTTGGGATGTGGTGCATACCTGTGTTCCTACCTACTTGAGAGACTAAAGCAGTAGAATCTCAAATTCATGGCCTGGATGACTTAGTGAGACCCTGTCTTAAAATAGAAAATAAAATGAAGACTGGAGATGTAGCTCAGTAGTCTAGTTTAATGTCAAGCAGTAACATGCATGAGGCCCTATATTCAACCCCAGTACCAGTAAATCTCTCAACCTAAATTCAGTTTAGAGAGAATGGGAAGGAATTCAATCTTATCAAACACCTTTGCAGAAAAGTCCAGAATCTATCTTTTCTAAGCACTCGGCCTTCATGCTATAGGCTTTGTTGACTTGCTTCTGACTGCTCAGTTTCATTCTTATGTCTGTGTCCTAGATGTACCGTATCTGCAGGGTATTGTGCTAGGACCCTCGTGGGTACTGAAATGTTCAGATTTGTTTGGTAAAATGGCATGTTATCTGCATGGGGCTAATACATATCCTCCTGTATATCTAACATCCTCTCCAGATTACTTGTACCTCCTGATGGATGACCATGCTTTGTAAACAGCCATCATACTGTATCAGTTAGAGAAACATGTGAAGGAAAGAGCATCCCTACATGTTCACCACAAATGCAGTGCTTTTCCTCTGATGCTTTTGATTGGCATTTGGCTGAATTCCTGGATGCAGAACATATGGATGAGGCGACTGGCTTTACTCCTCCTGCGAGTTTTAAGTAAAAACCTTTGTTTCCATGACCACTCACTTGCCAAGTACGTGCCACTTTGGCTTTGATGTGACAAGCCTGTTTTTGGACCTCCTTTCCAAGATTCCTCCCTGGGATCCCAAACCAAGGCATAGTTTCTTCATTTCTTCAATAGTTTTGCCTCCCACCCTTGAGCACCTCTACATCTGGCCTCATTCTGAAGGCTCTTACTCAGAGGGGTCAGTAGAATACTGACCATACATCAGCCTGGTTGAACGTGCTGTTCCTAGTGTCTCCCCTTCTGGCGTTCTGGAATATAGGCAATATCAGGCTGAAAGGTGGGTTCTGTTTCAACCCTCGATCCACAACAGACTTGTCAAGAACTCACATTTTCCCTTTGCAGTGATGCTCCTCATGGTGGTGAGTTTTGCCCACGTAATCTGGAGGACTGAGGGAAACCCTGGAACCACAGGATGTCCAGGAGTAATAATCGGGGGGCAGAACAAGGTCACAGTCTGGAACAGTGTTTCAGAATTCCACCTTGGAATGCCGTGCCTCTTCTAAGACTGCAGCAAGACTGAACATCCCCCACACCACATTAAAATTTTAAAATCCCCAGGCAGGGATTTAGCTCAGTGGTGCTGCCACTTGCCTAACAAGTGTAAGGTCCTGAGTTTGGTCCTTGATTCGGAATAAATAAATAAATAAATAAATAAATAACTAACTAAATAAATAAATAAATAAATAAATAAATTTCTTTTTTTTTTAAGGGATTACTATATATCAGGTAGTGTAAAAGCATTACACGAATTGTCACTTCTTCTCTCCATTAAGACTCAGGTTAGAGAGAGCATGGGCGGTACAGACCTGTAAACCCAGCATTCTGGAAGGTCGAGGCAGGAAGATTGCAAGTTTGAGCTCTGAGTGGGAGATTTAATGAAATCTGTCTCAGAATTTTAAAAAAGACTATGCAGTGGCGACTGCTGCAAGCCACACTTTACGGATAAGGAAATCGAGGCTGAAAGAATCACTCTCCATGGCTTTGCAGAGACTCCGGAAAGTCAGGTCATAGGAAAGGAATCAGGGTTCTAGAAGACAGAAAGGATGAGCAGAGAATCGGAGCAGCGGTGGCAGAGGAAGTAAAGGTCGGGGCAGGGCTAGGAAGGTGCAGATGGTGGGCAGTCAGCTCAGGACCAGGAATCTGTACTCGGGTCTCCCTTCCCTGTGTCCTGGCTTTGGCCAAAGTCTTCTCCGGTCCTGTTGTATCGACCTTGGAACAGTGGGCACAGTCTTTCCTCAGGGAGGGAGGGAGGAAAAGCATGGAGCTGGTCAAGGCAGTGAGGGGTCTGCCCATGGGCCCAGCTTCCCACCCATCTCTTCTCACCTATGTCCGCATTGCCTCTCCGTGGGCACTATGCCCTGGCCCGTCTCCTGGTTCTGATCTTGGCCACAGGACCTGCTTCGGTCATCACAGTATAAAAGCCAGTCTCCAAACTTAGATTCAAGAGGCTTTTGTCCATTATGGCTTATGCCCTGAGTGTCTCTGCCACAGCCACGGGAACAGGCCCAGGGAAGCCTCCCCAGGCCGCAGACGTGGGGCCGAGCCCAGTCCCCAAACTGACCTAGAGCAGCTGAGCCTGTACGCGAGAGAGGCCCACTCCAACAGAGCCCTACACGTGCAGGAAAAGTAAATTTACTTGTTTGTCTTGAATTATTTTAAGAAGTTATTTACAGATAACCTATCCTTTTCTCTTTCTCTTCCTTCCTTCCTTCCTTCCTTCCTTCCTTCCTTCCTTCCTTCCTTCCTTCCTTCCTTCCTTCCTTCCTTCCTTCCTTTCTTTCTCTCTCTCTCTCTCTCTCTTTCTTTCTTTCTTTCTTTCTTTCTTTCTTTCTTTCTTTCTTTCTTTCTTTCTTTCTCTCTCTCTCTTTCTCCCTTTCTTTCTTTGATTCACCTGCAGTTGTAAGAAGTACTAGAGACCCCAGTTAATGGCAACACACACAACTATAGCACAGGAGGTTGACAAGAGTACAGTCAAGTCACAGAGCGTTTTCTCTGCCATAAGAACCCTTCATGTTGCTGCTTTATAGCCACCGCTCCTTCCTTCCTGCTTTTACTCCCTCTTTAATTTGTGGCCACCACTAATCCAACCTTCATTTCTGTAAGTTTGTCGTTTCACAAATGCCACATATATGGGATTGTACGCTATGCAACCTTTCAGCAGGGAGCTCCCTGCTCCCCAAGTTTAATTCTCTGGAGATTCTTCTAGGTTGTTGCATTTACCAACAACTCTCCTTTTTAACGCTGAATAGTACAGTGAGCCCCTGACTTATGGACACCTGGGTTGTGAACTTTCACAGAAATGAATGGACCTCACGTGGGGGTTTTTTTTTTTTAATGCTTTACACTGTATGTTTGTGTCAAGGGTGTATAAGACTCACCTTGCAGAACGTACGAACAGACCTGAGTTATGAACATCCTCATGGAACAGAGCTCATTCTCAAAGTGAGATGTACTGTTTTACAAGGAACGATGTGCCACCCTGGCTTAACCATTCACTCATTGTAGGACGTCTGGAGTGTTCTCAGTTTGGTGCTGTCAAAAAACGAATAAAGCTGCTATAAATGTCTGGGTAGACATTTTTGTTCAAATCAATTCTAATTTCTATGAAATAAATGGCCAATAATTTGCTTGCTGGGTCAACTGTTGGTTGCAAGTTTAGTGGTTTTTTTTGTTTGTTTTGTTTTGGTATCATAAAAGACAGGGTCTCCATGTATGAACTTGTTGTGTAGCCTAAGCTGGCCAAGAATGCATGATCTTCCTGCCTCAGCCTCCCCAGTGCTGAGATTATAAGGATGCACCACCTCGCTTGACATCAAGTTTGTCCCTCACTGCCCCTGCTGTGGTCCTAAATACCGAACCTGGGGCCTTCATACTGAGCCACAACCTAGCTCTTTCCTTTCTTCTTTCTTATTTTGAGACAGGGTCTCACTGAATTGCCCAGGAAGAGCTTGAATTTGCAATCCTGCCTCAACCTCTAGAGTGCTGATAATACAGCTGTGTACAACCACACCTAGCTAAGTTTAATTTTTTTAAAAAGTAATTTCCAAATTCTGCAACTTTACATTCCTACTTGGTCTGTCAACAACGTTTAATACTTTTGCTAAATTTTACTTGTCAATATTTTACTTGGGAATTTTATATCTAGAGTCAAGAAAATGTTGGGCTGTAGTTTTGCTTTTTATGGTTTTCTGCTCTGTTTAGTTTTGGTATAAATAGACTCAATTGCAGTGGTGCCTTGCTGTGAATGCCGGGGCTCACACCCCACTGAAATTCATACTGAAAATTAATCTACGTGGTGCTGTTAGTAGGGGAGGTGTTTTTGGAAGTGGTGAGGTCAGGAAGGCTCTGCCTCTGGGAGCAGATTAATGTCTATAAAGGCCGGGAGGGAACTACCTAGGCGGTCCCCTCCCATCACGAGGGGACGCGGTATTCGTTCCCTCAGAAAGATGCACACGGAGGGATGGTTTTACTCACTTTCTCATTGCTGGGACACGGGACCTGACACAACTTCCGGGAGGAGGAGTTTTTTTTTTTTTTTTTTTTTTTTGCCTCAGTTTGTAGGTTTCAGTCCATAGTCGGGGATTCCAGAGTGGCATGCAGAGGGACATGGCAGAGGAGAGCTGCCCATGACCTGGGAACCAGGAAGCAGGGAGGGAGCGAAGGGAGGAGGGAGGGAGAGGAGGAGGAGTGGTCAAGAGATAAAGCCTCCCGGGGCTCACCCCAGGGACCCTTCTTCGGATCATGTCTTCACATCAAGTCTGCTATGAAGTTCTCTGTTGCTGAATCACCGCCCCCCCCCATTAATTCCCCAGAGCACAGCTTATCCGCATATGAGGCTTTGGGGGAACATTGAGCTCTAAATAAAAACCAGAGCTGTTGTGAAGTGGGACATCCCTCGTCAGACCCCAGCCCTGCTGGGACTTTGATCCTGCACTTCCGGGCCTCCAGAGTGAGGAGAAATACATTTAAATGGATTGTAAATAATTTCAGCTATTTTTGTCATAGCAGCATAAGTAGACTAAACTTCTGTATTCTTGAGATTATGTAGAATTTCCCTCTTCTTTTTTTCTTTTTAGTCTAGGAAGAGAAGAGAAAATATATTCATCTTTTAAAAGAGACGGGTCTTTTGATTTTCTTGGTTGCTTTTCTGTTATCACTTTCATTGATTTTTTTGCTCTTATCTTTATAATTTCTACCCTTATGTTTGCTTTGGGATTATTTTGCTTTGTTTTTTCTAAGCTTTTGTGGGAGAAGCTTAGATTACTGATAGAGGTTTTTCTTTTTTCTAATGGATGTACTTAGTTATGAAATTATTTCCTCTCAGCACTGCTTTAGTTCTGTCCCATGAATTTTTTTTTTTTTTTTT
>PVIC010004072.1:0-10343 GCA_004025085.1 Thryonomys swinderianus
TCTGTGTAAGGTGTGGTTTGGGGTTTTTGTTTGTTTGTTCATCTTACCAGTTTTGTGCTTGTTTTATCATGGTTTTTTCGTAAGTCTAATTTCATGTCAAGAATGGTGACGCCCTCTACCTTACCTTTGTGGCCACTTTTGGCATTTCAGGTATTCTCTCCTGGTTCCAAATGAATTTTAGGATTGTTTTCTCTAATTCTGTGACGTATGCTACTGATATTTTGATCGAGATTGCTTTAAATCTGTATAACAATGTTGGAAGTTTGGCTCTTTTCACTATATTGATTCTTTCTATCCAAGAACATGGGATATCTTTTTTTCTGATATCCTTTTTGATCTCCCTTTTCTCCTTTGAGTACTATAGTTTTCAATGTAAGGATGTTTTACTTTCTTCATTGGCTTGTTTCCTAGGTACTTCTTTTTTAATGTTATTATGAAAAGTGTAGCTTCCTAATTTTTCTGTCAGTGAGTTTGTTACTTGTGTATAGGAATGCTATTGATTTTTGAGTTTTGAGATTATATTCAGTAGCACGACTGAATCTGGTACTTCAATCTAGAAATGTTTTGGTGAGTTTTTGGGGTTTTCTATGTAGAGTATCATGTCATCCACACATAGGAATAATTTAAATTTTTCCTTTTCTGCCCTTATGCTTTTATTTCCATCTCATGTCTAACTGTTCTGGCCAATATTTCCAGAATTGTATTGAATAGAATAGGTGGCAATGGACATTTTTGTCTTCCTTCTGATTTTAGAGTGAAAGCTTTCAGTTTTTGACCATTTAGTACTACGTAAACTGTTGGTTTGTCATAGAAGGCTTTTATCAGCTTGGGGGTAAAGATATTCTATTCTGATTGTCTGTAGGGTTTTTATGATGAATGGATGTTCGACTCTGTCAAATACTTTTTCTGTGTCTACTGAGATGAACATGTGGCTTTTGCCCTTGGTTCTGGTAATATGGTGTATGACTTTTATTCATTTGTGTATGTTGCACCATCCTTGCATTCTTGGGATGCACACTACTTGGTCATGGTGTATAATCTTCTTGGTGCTGTGCTGAATTCTGTTTGCCAGCATTTTATTGAGGCTATTTAAGTCTATTTTCATAAGGGAGATTAGGCAAGTGCCAGACCACTAAGTTAAATACCCACCCCATCATGAGGAACATTAGCCTGTAGTTCTCTTTTTTGGTTAACCCTTCTCTGGTTTTCATATCACAGTAATGCTTGCTTCCAGGAATAAGTTTGGGAATATTGCTTCCCTTTCAGTTTCATTAAAGAATATGAAGAGTAGTATCATTAGATCTCTAAATTTCTTTCTTTCTTTTTTTCTCTTTTTTCTGTACTGGTGATCAAACTGAGGATCTAGTTAAATCCCCAACCCCTCTCTAAATTTCCTGTAGAATTCAGTAATGAATCTTTCAGGACCTGGGTCTTCATTGGTAAGTTTTTAATTACAATTAAATCTGCAAACAAATCTGCAATTTCATTGACTGGTATTGAGTCATTTAGATTCTATGTCTTCTTGATTCAGCTGTGGTAATTCATACATATCAAGAAGTCTGTTGATTTCTTCTGTGTTTCCATCTTAATAGAATACAGGTTCTTGATGTAGATATTGATGATCTGGATTTCTGCACAATCTGTTGGGGTTTCACTCATTTCCTTCCTAATTGCATGGATTTGAGCCTTTCCTGTTTTTGATAAGGTTGGCTAAGGGTTTGCCAATGTTATTTAATCTTTCAAAGAACCAAGTGTTTGATCCATTGATGCTTTGTATAATTTTCTTAGTCTTAGTTGTATTAATTTATTCTCTGATTTTTAATATTTCTTCCTTCATATGAGGTTAAGGTTACTTGCTTTTTTTTTTCCTGGAAGTTTGGGGTTCAACATTAGGGTGTTCATTTGAGCTCTCTGGTTTTGTGATGTGGGAATTCACTATTACAAATTTCCCTTCTACGACTATTTTCATTGCACCCCTAAGTATGTTTTATCAGCATTACCATTTAATTGTAGAAATTGCCTAATTTCCTCTGGGATTCATTGGTTATTGAAAAGATATTATTAAATTTCCATGTGCTTATGCAGCTTTTGTGGTTTCTTTTGCCATTGATTTCCATTTTCATTGCACTATGATCTGATAATACACATGGCACAATTTCCATTCCTTTGCATTTACTTAAGCATGTTCTGTGGGCTAGCATGTAGTTTATTTTGGAGAATGTGCCATGTACAGCTGAGAAGAACATGTCTTTTGATGTTATGGGACAGAACACTCTGTAGACCTCTACCAAGTCTATTTGTTCAAAAGCTTGGTTCAGTTCTGATATTTGCTTTTTGTTTTGTCTAGTTCTGTCTACTGTGATGCTGGCATTCTAATTTTCTCCATTACAACTGTATTAGTGCTTATTTCATTGTTTGTGTATGTTATATATGTTTTGTATGACTGAATGCACTACTGTTGGGTGCATATCTACATATGATTGTTATCTATTTCTCTTAGATTGTTCTCTTAACGAGTACGTCCTGAGTGTCTTTGCCCCTCTTGATCAATCTTGGCTTAAAGTCCACTTTGTCTGCAAACAGAGTATCTACTTCTACTTTTTTCTAGATTCCTGTCCCATGGAGTATTGTTTTCTACCCTTTGATGTTCAGTCTATGAATTTCCTTTGGAGTCAAGTGTATTTTTTCTATGCAGCATATTCTTGGAGCTTGTTTCTTCATCCATTCTTCCAGATTGTTCCCTTTGACAGATAAATTGAAACCATTTACACTGATTATTATAACTGATGTGTATTGACTTATCCTTGTCATGTTATATTCCTGTTGCTGGTTCCCTTTTTACTTCCTGTTTAATTGCTTGTTTTGCCTTGTGGATTCATTTCACTGGGGTTCATGGAGTTGTAGTCTTCATTGTCTCTTTTTTTATTGCCCTTTGGAACAATTTGGAGTGCTTGTTTGGTGTCATGAATATCCTTACATTTTCTTTGTCGTGGAAATATTTTTCTTCATCAGTTTGAAGAGATAGTTTTGTGGGATACATCAGTCTGGGTTGGAGATTGATTTTTCATGATCTCTTGTTATTTTAAAGAAATCTTTCTTTTCATGATTATGAACTGCAAACTTGTCTTCTAGATTTGATGTGTCATCATCTTTGGTTCATTGTGTTGTGTATACTTTCAGTGGAATTTTTAATCTCTTCAACATATATTTCAATCTGTTGCATGGATTCCATTTCTTTCCTAGGTTGGGGATTCATGGTTTCCATCATTTTCCTAAATTCCTCTATTTTTTTTTTATCTGGATCTACTCTAGAATCACTAACCATATGCCTCATTATGGTCATTATCTGTTTAATTATCTGAGAAATTATTTCTAATTTGATTTTTTCTAGAACCTCATTCATTGCTTTGTTACTTCTGCTGCTAGTATTTCAGAAAGTTCAGGTGGGTGGCTCTTGAAGTGTTTAACTTCATTGACTCTTAAATTTGCCTTTGGTGAGCTGAAAGTCTGGGATTGCATCTTGCTTCTATGTCTTCTTATTTTGTATTTTTAAAGCTGAATTTCTGTGTTGATGCTTGTAAATTGCTTATGATAGGTAGCTTTATTGCTAGTAAGTAGTACCCTGAGGAAATGACTACTTTGTAGAGATGTCTTCTAGCTATACCTGGCTTTTGTCTTTTAAGTCTGTTGCAAGATCCTGTTTCTTCAGTCTATTGGGGATGAGAAATTTCTGCCTATTTGGAGTATTCTCTAATTCCCTAGTTCTGGCCTACAGTATTGTTTTTGGCCCTCAGGCAAACTCAATGTTGGCACACAAGGAAGAAAAACTGAGTCCAACAACTATGTCACTTTAGCTAAAGTAGTACAATCAGCATAAAAACAACATGCAGTACAACCTAGAAAATGACAAACTGTTAACTATTAATTTAACAATTTTAACTGTATGAGTAAGATTTTAGTTGACACTTTTCCAAATGGTGCCTGGTCAATCATCCCATCTTCCTTGGGGTACGTGAACTGGCCTGAAGTCACTCACCAGCCACTGCAGACTTCAGTGCCCTCTGGTCAGTTCCACTTGTGCATCTCTCTAAGGAGGCCTGTGAGTCAGTACCAGTCACTTTGACTCTGCAGGTTTGAGCTGCCCCTCCCACAACATGAGCCAGGACTCTTGGAGGAAGCACCACTGGCCACCTTCTTCTTCTGCATTGAGTTCCCTCTCTCTTTGCTCCCTGTTGGGTCCTCACTGGATCCCAGGGTCCCACTTCCTTCCTTCTTCTTTTCCCCATGTTGTTATATTCAAGAGTCTATATTTAATATCTTGGAGAGATTGGTTCACTGCTGCTCACTACTTTGTCATCTTCCCAGGAGTCCATTTTGTTCTTTAAATTATTTATACTTGGGGTTTCTCATATAAGAAAACTTGTGTGTCTGATTTATTTCACATAACATTATGGTTTCCAGTTAAACCCATTTTCAAATGATTGAAGTTTATACTTCCTTTGGTCAGAGTAGTCCTCCACCATATATAAATAGTACCCCATTTTCCCAATTTTCTGTTGATGGGGACGGGCAAAAAAACCCCATAGAATTCAGTGGGATTTTCTTGATTTTTTAAAATTATTGCCTCAGTTTCATTACCTTTTATTGTACTGTTCTGGATTTTTATATTTTCTTGGTTCATTTTTGGTAATTCATGTCTAGGAATTGATATATATTTTCTAGAGTCCTCAGTTCATTGAAGTGCAGGTTTTCAAAGTAGTTACTAATAGTCTTGGACTTTGTGTCTATTGGAATTTTGCCTTTTTAGTTTCTCATTGCACTGATGTATTTTCTTTCTTTTAGTAAATCTAACTAAGGGTTTGCTTATTTTATTTGTTCTTTAAAAAATAAGGTCTATGATTCACTGATTATTTGTCTTAATTTCATTAATTTCTACTCTGACTTTATAATTTTCTTCCCTATATAAGCTTTGGATTTGAATTATTTTGTTTTTCTAGGGCCTTGATCTTCATTATTAGGTTATTTAGGCTTGCTCTGTTTCTCTAATCTGGGCATTCAGAGCAATGAACTTCCCTCTCAGGATTGCTTTCATTGTATTCATGAGAATCTGGCATACTGTACTAGTATAATCATTTGATTCTGAGAATGGTTTAATTTCTTCCTTATTTTTTTTCTGTGTAACACTGATTATCCAAAAATGTATTATTTAATTTCCATGTGTTTGCAAAATTTATGAGGTTTTTAACCCTTTGATTTCTAGTTAAGTGTACTATGATCTGATAATATTCATGGGTTAGTTTTTATTCCTTTGCATTTACTTATATATATTTTCAGATAGTAATGCTCTTTTTTTTTTAGAAAGTTCTATGTGCTTCTGAGGAGATATATTCTATTGTCATAAGGTAGAACATTCTGTACATATCTGTTAAGGCTATTTTTTCAAAGGTATTACCCAATTCTGATATTTCTTTCTTGATTTTTTTTTTCATCTAGTTGATTTTTTTTTTTTTTGAGACAGGGTTTCACTTTATGGTTCAGGCTGACCCTTCACTCACTATGTAGCCCAGGAAAGCTTTGAACTCAGCAGTCCTCCTGACTCTGCCTCCTGTGTGCTGGGATTACAGGTGTGAGCCACAACATTCAGCACTGTGGTATGTGGTACTGAATGCTGGAAGTAATGAGTCACCAAACCCAGTACTGTTGTGTGTGGTTACTGGGATTAAACCAGGGACCTTGCACTTGCTAGGCAGGCACTGGAACCACTGAGCTAAACCTCCAGCCCTAGTTGATCTATTTTTAAAAGTGAGGTATGTAAGTAATCCACTATGATTTTGTTGATATTTATGTGATCGTTTATACCTAGCACTGTCTGTTTCTTTTGTTTGTTTGTTTGTTTTGTTTTTTTAAAGACAGGGTTTCGCTTTGTAGTTCAGGCTGGTCCTGAGCTCACTATGTAGCCCAGGCAAGCCTCAACCTCAGCAATCCTCCTGCCTCTGCCTCTCGAGTGCTGGGATTACAGGTGTGAGCCACCACGCCTGGCACTGTGCTATGTGGTATTGATTGCTGGTGGGTGTCAGTCACCATGCCCAGCATTGTATGTGCTTACTGAGATCGAACTCAGGACCTTACACTTGCAGGCAGGTGCCAGAACTACTGAGCTAAATCTCCGGCCTGAGCACTGTCTGTTTTTTATTTAATTTTTTTTTAGTCAGGGATCAAACTTGGGCCCTTATGCATCCAAGGTTAGCACAGTACCACTTGAGCTAAATCCCTAGCCCTTAGCACTGTCTATTTTATGCAGTTATGTACTGGTATTCAGTGTGCATATATTTGTGATTGTTATAATTTGTTTGTTTTAACAATTTTATCCTGTAATCAATGTTAATTATATACTGGAAATATATAAATAGAATAGGATATGGAGGGAAGGCAGAAGGAAAAAAGGAAAGGAAGGCAGTAAGTCTGTAAGAAGGCAGGGAGAGAAAAGAAATATTAATATGTGAAAAACAGGTTAGAGTCTATTGGAATTATTTTCACAACTGAAATAAGAGCTAGTATTGTAGGACTTTGAGAAGAGATCTCTGGGAGTAGGAGGAGGGCTGAAGATGGAGAGAATTGCATTTAGAGACTGAGGGAAAGTGAAATTGTTTGAATTTAAAGTGTTTGGATCACTTAAGCCCAATTCTGGTAATGGTTACTTTGATCTGCCCTTAAATGTGCTATTTGATTTAAAACACTGGTTCTTAGTCCTTTTTGGACATATATAGGTGCAGTCCTATCAGCACTCCAATTCAGGTCCACATTCCAAATAGCACATTTGTTTTCAAGTTTCTGAGTGCCTTCCAGTGTTTCGTACACTGTTTCTGGCTTTTGAGTTTCTTTGAAGCACTAGTTTATGGTTATCTCACTCAGTGATTCTCTTTCAGATGAGGAGATCAGAGTGATTGGGAATCTAGTTCATTAGCCAGACTACCTCCCTTATGTAGCCTGTTTCTGTCCTAGGAATAACATGTATTCTGGACCTGATGTAGGGGTGCCATAATCTAGGAATGTTCTGGCTTCCCTACTCAGACCCCCTTAATGCTGAATTTTGGTTCATTGATTTTTCTCCTTCAGTTACTCTCTCATATCTGCCTTTCTATGTAGTCCCTACTTCAAGGTACTTTTTCTTTTTTTTTGAGACAGGATCTTGCTTTGTAGTTCAGGCTGGCCCTGAGCTCACTATATAGTCCAGGCAAGCCTCTAACTCAGCAATCCTCCTGTCTCTGCCTCCCGAGTGCTGAGATTACAGGTGTGAGCCACCATGTCCAGCACTGTGGTATGTGGTATTGATTGCTGGTGGGCATGAGTCACCACACCCAGCATTGTATGTGGTCACCAGGATCAAACTCAGAACATTGCACTTGTGAGGCAGGCGCCGGAACCACTGAGCTAAATCTCCGGCCCAAGGTACCTTTTTTTTTTTTTAATCGAATTCTTTATTGGTACAAATTATATACATCTCACAATCACATATAACACTGAGGAATTTGTACCAGCATATGACACAAGTTAACTGTCATTTTTAACCATATCCCCACCCACCCACACCTCCCCTCCCCCTTTGTACATACTCTTTTATTTTCTTTCTGAATCATATTTATTCCTTCCCCTCATTACATTCCCACACCAAATTTCCTATGGAAATTTCCCATTCTATAAAAACTGTCATCCTTTCTAGAGCTCATTTGCATCTACAGATGTTCATATCAAAGAGAAGATCCGGTATTTGCCTGTGATCTATTGATTTCACTTATTAGTATATCCTCCAGATGTCTCCATTTGCACATAAGTGAATTGATCTTGTCATTCTTTATGGCAGAATAATACTCCATTTCATAAAAAAAAAAACACATCTTCTTTATCCAGTCTCCAGTTAATGGGCATTTGTGTGTTTCCAAGATTGAGCTATCACAAACTGAGCTGCTATAAACAAGGGTGTACATCTGTTTTTCCAATATGATTTTTAAAATTCTTTTGGGTATATTCTAGCAGGGTCAAATGGGACCCCTAGTCCTAGTTTTCTGAGGATCTCCACATGTATCTCCAAATGGTTGCACAAGTCTGCAATCCCACCAACAGTGGAGAAGGGTTCCTTTCTCCCCACAGCTACACCAGCATTTATTGCTGGTTGATTTTGTGATAGCGGCCATTCTTTGTGGAGTGAGATGAAATCTCAGTGTTGTTTTCATTTGCATCTCTTGAACGGCCAGTGATGTTGAACGTTTCCTCATATGTTTCTTGGCTGCTTTGACTTCTGCCTCTGAGAAATGTCTGTTCATTTCAGATGCCCATTTTTGAATTGGGTCTTTCAACTTGGGGAGGCTGATCTGTTTGAATTCTTTATATAGTGTAGATAATAGCCCTTTGTCAGATAAATAGCTAGTAAAGATTTTTTCCCATGTTGTTTGTCTTTTAGCAGTGCCAGTGACTTCTTTTGCTGCGCAGAGCTTTTCAGTAGGATGAGATCCCATTTGTTGATTCTTTCTGCTAGTTCTTGTGCTATAGAGGTTTTATTCATAAAGTCTCTGCCTCAGCCAATGTCTCCAAGAGTTTTACCTAGCCTCTTTTCCATCAGGTTTATTGTTTCTGTTTTAATGTTTAGGCCTCTCATATCCATTGTGAGTTTAGTTTTGTGCATGGTGGAAGAGATAGGTCTAGCTTTAGCTTTTGGCAGATTAAAGCCCAGTTTTTCCAGCACCATTTGTTAAAGAGGCTGTCTTTCCTCCATTGAGGATGTTTACCTCCTTTGTCAAAGATAAGATGGCTTAATGTATCTGGGGTTGTTTCTGGGTCTTCTAATCTATTCCATTGGTCCTCAGGTCTGTTACTTTGCCAGTACCATGCAATTTTTATTACAGTGGCTTTATAGTAGAGTTTTAAATTGGGGATTGTAATACCCCCTGCCATGTCATGGTTGCTTAGAATTGCTTTTGCTATTCTGGGTTTCTTGTGTTTCCAGATGAATTTTTTGTATTATTTTTTCTAGCTTTGTGAAGTATACCATTGGGATTTCAATTGGAATTGCATTGAATCTGTAAAGTAATTGTGGGAGTATAGCCATTTTGACGATGTTGGTTCTCCCTACCCAGGAAAAAGGGATATCTTTCCACTTTCTGATCTCCTTTTCTATCTCGTTTTTCAGAGTCCTATAGTTTTCAGAATAGAGGTCTTTCACTTCCTTTGTTAGGTTGATGCCTAGATACTTTATTTTTCTGGGTGCTATTGTGAAAGGGATTGACTCCCCAATTTCTCTTTCAGTGAGTCTGTTGTTTGTGTAGACAAACGCTGTTGATTTTTGAGCATTGACCTTGTATCCAGCAACACTACCAAATTTGGTAATTCAGTCTAGCAGTCTTTTGGTTGAGTTTTTAGGATCCTCTAGATAGAGTATCATATCATCAGCAAATAATGCCAGTTTAACTTCTTCCTTTCCTATCTTTATTCCTTTTATATCTTTGTCCTGCCTGATTGCTATGGCTAATGTTACCAGCACTATATTGAACAAGAGTGGTGACAATGGGCATCCTTGTCTCGTTCCTGACCTTAGTGTAAAAGGTTTCAGTTTTTGCCCATTAAGTATGATGTTGGCCATTGGTTTCTCATAAATAGCTTGTATTAAATTGAGATAAAGTCCATTGATTCCAATTCTTGTAGGGTTTTGATCATAAATGGGTGTTGGATTTTGTCAAATGCTTTTTCTGCATCTATTGAGATAATCATATGGTTTTTGTCCTTGAGTCTGTTAATATAGTGTATTACATTGATTGATTTACGTATGTTGAACCAGCCTTGCATCCCTGGGATAAATCCAACTTGATCAGGGTGTATGATTTTCTTGATAATGCTCTGTATTCTGTTTGTCAGTATCTTATTGATAATTTTTTTGCGTCAATGTTCATTAGAGAGATTGGCCTGTAGTTTTCTTTTTTGGTAGGATCTTTCCCTGGCATTGGAATCAAGGTGATGGTTGCTTCAAGGAATGATTTGGGGAGTACTGCTTCCCTTTCAATCTCATTAAAGAGATTGAGAAGTACTGGTATTAACTCTTCTTTAAAAGTTTTGTAGAATTCAGCAGTGAAGCCATCAGGACCAGGGCTTTTCTTTGTCGGTAAGTTTTTTATTACATTTTCAATTTCCCAGATTGATATCGGGTTGTTTAACATTTTTATATCCTCTTCATTCAGCTTTGGAAGTTCATATGTTTCTAGAAATCTATCCACTTCTTGTAGATTTTCCATCTTCTTGGAGTATAGATTTTCAAAGTACGTGTTTATGATCCTTTGGACTTCCTCTGGGTCTGG